>PVKZ01000195.1:0-296419 GCA_004027375.1 Macroglossus sobrinus
GAGAGCAGTGCTGCAGGACAGGAGAGAGCTCAGAAAAGGGATGAGTTATGCCAAACACAAATGCCACAGATTATGATTTCATCCCAGAGTATCTTCTTCCTTCCAGGAAAGACTATGCAGAGTGGGCCACCTGTCTGGACCCAACACTCCCTCGCTTCCTGACATCTTGGAAATTCAGCCTATTTCTCAAGCCCTTTCTTCCAGTGCCGTCTCTGCCACTGTCTTCTTAGCTTTTCTTTCTTTTTACCCCCAGGCTTTTTGGCCAAGATGGTCTTTGCGCCTCCTGCGACAAGCGGATCCGTGCCTATGAGATGACCATGCGGGTGAAAGACAAAGTGTATCACCTGGAATGTTTCAAGTGCGCCGCCTGTCAGAAACATTTCTGTGTTGGCGACAGATACCTCCTCATCAACTCCGACATAGTGTGCGAACAGGACATCTACGAGTGGACTAAGATCAATGGAATGATATAGGCCAGAGTCCCCCAGTCACTGAAGTCACTGTCTCCGTGGGGTCTTCGCTCTTAGGCACTTTGGGGATTGAGGGTGGGATGAGACATTTCTTAAGGGACGGTAGACTTAATTGGGCACAAGACTGCATCCAAGTGACTTAATGTAAGGGATAAGATGTAAATGTGAGAGAATAACCTGCCTTTAGGGAGAACTTATAATCAGTGGCCACAGCCTATCCTTAGTAACTGGCATGGTTAATGACGGAAAGGAGCATGCGCGGGCAAGCAGGTGCTGTGCCCTCCTGGTGGAACTTCCCATCTACAGATAGGGAGTTGTTGTGTAAAGACGTGTTATGACTTTGACCCTTGAAAACTAGAGATGTGCAATTGATTTCTTCCCGGCTTTTATGACAACCCTGTTCCAGGGAAGGACAGAGAAGAGAGTGGCCCTCCTTTTATTCCTGGCCACTTTCCCAAGGCCCTAAGCTTTGGACTCAAGGGAAACTGCATGGAGACACATTTCAGTTGAGAATGGAAACTACAACTTTTAGCCAAATTATTTAAAGCAATGCTGATGAATCACTGTTTCTAGACACCTTAGTTTTGAGGTGAGGAGTTCCACAGAATGTTTCTATACAAATATAAATCTAAAAAAAAAAAAGCCGTTCAACTATTTTATTATCTTAGATTATATCAAAGTATTTGTTGTGTGTAGTTAAGAAAAAAAAAAAACCTCTGCAGACAATAAAAATGACAGACTAAAACACAGTGTTGTTTATTTGATGATGACTTAACAATTTGGGATGGCAGAGAAATAAATGGCTTTTTATATTGTAAAGGAGAAGTAAATAAGCGACTTACTTTTAGGTCAAATAAAAACTTCCTTTTATTGCTAAGGTTTCTACAAGGCAGGCACATTTCTATATTACTAGCAATTATATAACAGGTCACCATGTAGCTCAGAGGGATGTAGAATAATTAAATTGTTATTGTGAACGTGCGTTTCACTTCAGCATTGTGTGGAATGAACAAGAGGCAAGATCATTGCCTTTGGGAAACCTGTAACCTAGAAAGGACACAAATACATAAAACAGATTCCCTTTGGGAGAGGAGGTAATTACCTAGTTTGAAATGTGGCAAGATGCTGAGCTTGACACTTCGATTTTCCAAGACGTGTGTCTCAGGGTATTTTATGACAAGTGGTTAAGAGGACCTTACTTGGAGGATTTAAAGCAAGCACCTTCCTTGGTGGTGTGTTTGCCTTTCACTGAATCCAGGCCACTGTGAACTGATTCCGAGCGTCACCTGCTGGTCGTCACCTCTCAGTTCAAGACTCTGCCCCAATGAAAAACCAACCTAGATGGATATACTTTTCAATTCTTTCATAAAACGTTGGCAAGCATCAAGAAGTCTTGATATATTTGATATGTTTAAGACACCAGAAACATGCATCTATTGCTACTGTTAGTTAACTATGATGTTCCTTTAAAATTTCCACCACTAAGATTTGCTTGTTTTTCTTCTTCTAGAGGAGAAATAATTAAGTGTTGGCCGTCTTGGTGGGTAAAGTGCCAAGTGGTTGGGAAATTTGACTGTATAAAGTGGCCTATTTAAAACAAATATAATTATATTGCATTCCAATTCTGGTAGTGGTAAGGTGCTGCCAATGAGGGGTTTGTTCTAAATCAACAAAGAGGATGTTGTTCTCAGGCTGTGTGGTCTCTGAACCAGCAGTATCAGCATCACTTGAGAATTTATTTAAAATGAAGATTCATGGGCTCCATCCCAGATAGAGTGTATCAGAAACCCTTGGGATGGGGTTCAGCAATCTGTTTTAATAAGCCCTAAGTATGATTCTGACTCACATTCAAGTTCGAGACTGGAGTTCTCCAACAACCCCCTGTTAGGCGGATCACACACTCTAAGTTGTTAATAGTTAATATTTGACACAAAGGTTGAACACTGAGTGACTTTTCCACATAGGGACAAATACTGTCTATCCTTATTCCATAAACTACAAACTTTTACATAATTTTGTCACTCAGCTAACGTTTGTCATCTACCAGATCAACCACAATTCAATCCACCATTTTAACCATATTATCATTATAATAATAACAATAATAGATTTTAACTATGCAACTATATTGTGAGCAGCAATAGATAAAAAGAAAGATTATTCTTGCTTTGGAAATGTAAGCTTTATTCCTAATTCCCATGGCAGTACAACACACATAAGGTTCAGGAACTCAGCCAATACCTTTGCCATCCTTAGTAAAGCATTTTTCTTTTGTCAATGGCACCATCTTGCAGAATTGTGAATGACTTACAATTTGAGATGACATAGTCTTTGTGGCACAACACCCCAAGAGCCCAAATGTCTAACCCACAACTGACTTAAGAGGAAGGACATGTAAAGAGACTTCATGGGGGACCAGCTCCCAGAGTCCATCCTGGTGGTCTTTGCCTGGGTGAGTAACCCATGTGTCCTGGACCGAGTCAGGAGCACCTGCTCCTTTCCCTGGTCTATGCCCTAACTCAGCAGTTTGCTGGAACATTTCACTTCCTTTTACCTCATTAATTTCATATTCCAAACCCACTTCCTTTTCTTGCTGTCTTTAATAGAACCACTGCTTCTCAGAGACTCTTAGAACTCCACAAAGTTAAGATAGAGCAGAGGCTAGGAACTTTACCATCTAAAGACTTGGAATGACATGCAATGACATGACTCCTTTACTTAACAAATATTTACCTAACACCATGTGCCAGCACTATTCTAGGTGCTTCACAATGTCAACTTCTTTAATTCATATAACAGCCCTAGTGGCAGTTTCTATTTAATATCATCTACAGTTTACTGTTGGAGAAACTGAAGCACAGACAAGTTTAGTAACTTGCCTAAGGACCTACAGTAATAAATGACAGAAATAGGCAGTAACTGAGGGTCTCCCATCCTCTGCTCTGCTGCAAAAAGGAACAATTAAGACCTTTCTCCTAGGTTATTTAAAAATATTTGAGTTCACTCTAGCCAGAAATGTAACCAAAGCACAATAATACAAGATGAGCACCATAATAAAGATATGTAAAAAGTGCTATGGAAACACAGATAAGGGAATAATTAAATTGGCCCAGGGGTGGCTAGCTGCAGTAATGAGGAAATGACATTTAAAATGTTCCTGGACCAGGAAGGAGGTGACATAGGCAAGAGCAAAGACTCAGAGACCTTGACCTTGCAGAACAAGAGTCAGGTGAGCCTAGAGTTTTCATGGTGATGGTGGTGATAATGGTGGTGGTGGTGGTGGTAGGCTTTTGATAGAAAGGGGCTGGGCCCAGTGAATGAATAAATAGGGAAGATGAGGTTTTCCACAATTTTGGGACTGAATGACAAATCTAAATCAAAACGCAGGAATCTCTGAAGGGCAAAGGTAAGAAGTAAGGGAGGTACAAGACAGGCCTAGAACATCTTATTATGCCAGAAAATAAAAAAGTGCTCAAAAATATGTATGTACACACACACACACACACACACACACACACACACACACGTAACAAGGATAAAGAACCAGATTGAAGGGACTATCAAGGACCAAATTTGGGACAATTTGACTACTAAAATAATTAAGGGTAGAAATTAGTTATAAACCATTGAGGAAAAAAGTAAGAATTTGTGAGTTCATGCAAATAAATGGAGAGAAGGGCGGGCTCTTGCTTATAGCAGAATCTTGATTGCTACCTGATAAATGTGAAGAGAGTATAGGAATTGAAAAGTTATTTTGCAACTATCATGATGATAGAATCAAGCAAGAATCATCAATAGTGGCTAAATTTCAACAGAGAAAGAGCAGGATACTTAGATGTTCTTGAAGTGCTTTCCTATATATTGCTTATTAGTTACAAGGCAGGAAACCAGTGATTACACTCTGGGGAAATTGGATAACACTGTCAGCAGGTGGTCAGTAAGGGGCAGATGGACACTGTATGCCTCCAGATGTGATACTCTGCAAAGGACAGAGCATCACCTTTTTAGTATTCTGGCTGAGAATGTGTAAGCTGAATCTAACTATGAGACAAATAATCAAACTCAAAATGGTGAACACTGTATTTTAAAAAGGAAAAGAGTGGGTCTATTCTTCAAGCATGCTAACATCATAAAAAGACAAAGATAGGCTGTGAGTATGTTTCAGATTAAAGAAGGTTAAGGAGACCTAACAACTAAATCCAGTACCTAGCTCTATGCTGAATCCAGTACTGGAGGGAAAAAATGCTACAAAAAGAATATCATCGGGTCAATTGATAAAACTAGAGTACGAATGGGTAGATTAGTTCAAAGTTTTTTTACAAATGTTAAATCTAGTGAAGCTGGTAACTGTACTGTGGTTGTGTAAGAGAATAGCATTATTATTAGGAAATACACACTGAAATATTGAGAAATGATTGAGGAAAAAGTGTATGTATGTGTATGTGCATGTGTGCGTGTGTGCGTGTGTGTGTGTGTGTAGAGAGAGAGAGAATAAAGAAAATGGGGTAAAATGTTAAGAGGATAATCCAGGTTAAAAATGTACAAGCATACTATTTTTATTCTTACAACTTCTCTATAAGTTTGAAACTGTTTATAAATGTGTGAGTTTTTTTTTAATTCAGGAATCTGGACTTTTTCTTGTTTGGGGTGTTTGGTTCAATTAGGAGAAGAACAGGAGATAGAATAAAACTATAGTTTAGAATTCAGTAATGTACTACTATTCATTTATCACAATTTCAATGTACTTTGACCTTATAAATAAAGGTTATGTGTCTTACGCAAGTAATTCCCCCCAAATACACACAAATAATGTGAATAATGTGTTCAGGATTCACTTAGTGACAATTTCTGAAGCAGGTTATTTCTCAACCTCATAAAAAGAGCTTACTCCAAGTTCTGCATTTCCTTTGTAATTATGACCAAGATGTAATCATCTGGCTCTGAAATGTGTGTATTATAGGGCCAGAAATAAGTTATAATGTTTTATGTTTCATACCTAGATCTAAGAATGCAGTTAAAAGACGTTTCAGGGCATTAAAGTCACTTCCGTTCTCTACCAGTGGCTATGTATGAATTCTTCCCCCAAACCATCATTTCTGCGAGTTAATAGAATCTTTGAAGCTAAATCAAGTCAATTTCCATTGTCACATTGTGAAGCTTTTGAACTGGGCTCACTGAATTATTCTATTTGATGGCCACATTGAAGATGGCTTTGTGGTGAGCCTAAGAAAACCCACAGCAGCAGCTTCTGTGTGTCGCAGCCTTTCTGCCCCACCCCGTTCATCCTCATTACTTAATGAGCAGCTCAAGGCAAACATCCCATTAGACATATAGTAAGTAAAACAGATATAAAGCCAATGTAATATGATAGAAAGAACACAAAAATAGAAAGGGAAATCTGATTTTGCCACTAATTAGTACAGACCCCAGTTTCTTCATTTGCACAGAATTCAAATTGTAATATCACCAGTGAAAATGAAATGTCCAAAGCATTTGCCAACTCGGATTTTTTTCATTGCATTTAATGTTATATAACGAAATGAGAGGGGGTATGATGTAGAAAAGTAGTTTTTAGAGACAATGGGCTTAGGCCTACTTCTAGCCAGTCTTCTCATCTGTGAAATGGGGATAATAATACTTGAACATATTATTGCATAAAATAGGGGTAACCTACATAAAGCTACAAGATCTGTTTCTGGCATTCATGCATGAATGAGTTCATTCAGGAAATAGGTGCTGAACATCTCGTATGTGCCAGGAGCTGTTCTTGGCAATGGAGATACAGTGGTGAGCAAGACAGATATGACACCTGATAGCATGGCACTTATATTCTAGTGGGAGGAAACAGAAAATAAATAAGTACACAAATAAATTAACAAGAGATCAATGAAATTAAGAAAATAAAATAGGATGACTTGATAAAGTAAAGAGACACAGAGTGATGTCTTCATTTCCGAGTCCTGGGTGGTCAGGGAAGGCCTTGGTGAGGAAGTAACTTTGAGCAAGGTCCAGAATGACAGGAAGGACCCAGCCATATAAACATCTGGAAATAGAGGAACCAGGCAAGTGTAAAGGTTTTAAGCCAAGAACAAATTTGGTGAGTTCACAGAACACCAACAAGACTCAGAGTAGCGGGAGAGGAAAGGTGATAGGTGAGGCCAAATTATGTAGGATCTTGTAGGTCTGGAGATGAGCTCAGGTTTTGTTTTGAGGGATGGCAAGCCTTTGGAATCTTTTAAGCAGGAGAGTGACATACTACTCTGATTAGTGTTTTAAAAGGTCTCCCTAGCTGCTATGTGCCCATAGGATGATAGATAGACCAGGTGGGTAGTCATTGCATTATCCAAATGAGAAATTATGGTGGCTTGAACTAAGATGTTTTTAATGAGGATGGAGAAACGTCGACATATTCAAGCTATATTTCAGAGGAAACTAAAATCACATAGCAGGCATCAAAAAAAAAAAGCTTATTTTACTACTACTACTAATAGGAACTTCTTAACAACCTTGGGAATCATTTTCTGTTGAAGAAACATTGTCTTCACAGTGTCTGTTGCAACACAATTTGTCGTATTCACTAAGATTTTACTTGATTGGGGTGACTGGAGGAAATAAGCATCTGAAAAAAGAAAAATTTTACTTAAATACAGACAAAATCTTTTCTTCATTACCTGGTGATTGAAGGAAAAAAAGATAGTTGGTTTAACTACTAGAGATCTGATTTCATTAAAAAAGAATGTGAATCCTGCCTGCCATGTCTTATAATGAAACCAGTGCGCCCAGTGGTGAGTGAGACCAGGATAACTGAACAGGAGAAGGAAGGCGAGAGGAGGCAGACCCAGCTGTACAGGAGAATAAAGTAAAATCTAAACTGGAGAATGCTTAGTTTGGGCAAGATTGTGGCTTAAAACAAACTACAACACCTATAATTGCTAAATAGAATAGACCCAAAGATATTTAGATGTCAAATTGAGATACAAGAAAAGCAAATATAGAAAATATTAGGTACAGGAATAACAGAAGTCGGAAAATTGCATGAAGCTGACACTGAGATGTCCTGGGGAAGTTACTGGCCAGAACAGTCTGGGACCATGCAGAGATAAGAGATCAAGATTCCTGTGAAGTGGGAGAAGATTGATTCAACATTTGAAAATCAATCAATGTAATTTTCTATGTTAATAGACCACACAGTCAATCAATAGATTGAAAAATCATTTGACAAAATCTACAACTGTATTCATGATAAAAATTTTCAGCCAACTCAGAATGGAAGGAAACTTCCTCATCCTAATAAAGAACAACTAAAATCATATATAATGTAAAATACTGACTACTCTCACTTTATTTATTTGTAATTTATTTTATTAATTTATTTTTTTTAGCAACATGGGTTAACGAAATCCAATAAGTTTCAGCTGTACACTTTAACAGTAAGGCATATATATGTTTACACTGTGTGTTCACCTTCCATAGTTAGATTTCTTTCTGTCACCACATATTTGACCCCCTTTACCCCATCTACCTGCCCCCTCCTCTCCCACTCCCTACCCTCTGGTAACCACTAGTCCATTGTCCATGTTCCTGAGTCTCTGTTTGTTTGTTCTGTTCATTTGTTGCTTTTAGGTTTATATCCCACATATAAGTGACATCATGTGATTTTCAACTTTTTCTGTCTGGCTTATTCCCTTTAGCGTGATTATCTCGAGACCCATCCATATTATTGCAAATGGCAGTATTTCATCTCTTCTTATGGCTGAATAATAATCCATTGACTATATGTACCACAGCTTCTTTAGCCAGTCATCTATCATAGAACACTTCAGCTACTTCCATGTCTTGGCCACCATGAATAAAGCTATGAACATCACTGTGCAAATAGCTTTTGGATATGGGTTTTCAAGTCTTTGAGGTAAATACCCAGTAGAGGGATTGCTGGATCATAGGGTAGATCAATTCTTAGTTTTCTGAGGAACCTCCAGACTGTTTTCCATTTGCAGTCTCACCAGCAGTGTACGAGGGTTCCTTTTTCTCTGCATCCTCTCCAGCATTTATTACTTGTCCTGTTGATGATAGCTATTCTAACAGGTGTGAGATGGTATCTCATTGTGGTTTTGATTTGCATTTCCCTAATAGCAAGTGATGTTGAGCATCTTTTCATATATTTGTTGGCCATTTATGAATACTCTCAATTTAAGTTTGAGAACTGGTCAAGGATTCCTGCTCTCACAACTTCTATTCAACATTGTATTGGAGATTCTAACCAGTGAAATAAGGCAAAAAGAAGAAGAAGAAGAAGAAGAAGAAGAAGAAGAAGAAGAAGAAGAAGAAGAAGAAGAAGAAGAAGAAGAAGAAGGAAGCGTAGAGGTCAGAAAAAAAGAAATAAACTGTCTTTTCAAAATAAAATGTCTATGTAGAAAATCTGAAAAAATCCAAAAACAAAAACAAACAAACAAAAAACTAGAACTAAAAGTGAATTTAGCAAGGTAACAGAATACAAAAATCAATTGTATTTACATATACTAGCAATGAGCAATCAGAAACCAAGAAAAAAATACCATTTAAAATAGCATAAGAATGTTAAATACTTAAGGATAGATTTAACAAAATTTCCCAAACCTGTACACTGAAAACTGCCAAACATTGCTGAGAATAATTAAAGATGACCTAAGTAAATGAAGAGCGATACCATGCTCATGGGTCCAAAGATTTAATATTGTTAAAATGTCAATTCTGCAGATTCAACCTAATCCCAAGCAAGATCTCAGGCAGCTTTTTAAATGTTAGAAATTGACAAGCTAATTCTAAAATGTGCATAAAATGAAGCCTCTAAATGGCAAAACAATTGAAAAAAGAACAAAGTTGAAGGATTCGCATACTAGCTAATCAAGACAGTATGATGTTGGTGTAAGGACAATGGAAGAAAGTTCCACTGATAGTCCAGAAATAGACTCACACATATACGACCAACTGACTTTTGACAAGATGCCAAAGTAATTCAATAAAATAATTCAAATGCTGCTGAAATAATTGGAAATCTATATGCAAAAAAGGTAAACCTTAATTCTTCACACTGTACATAAAAATTAACTCAAAATGAATCCTAGACCAAAGTAGAACACACATAAAAAAAAAAAAAAGAAAAGAAAAGGGAACTACTTTAAAATGGAGTCAGAACTGCCATCTCAAAGAAACTGCCTTGCATGTCTTATGCCTCACACTTTGTAATGTTAAAACAGGGCAAAATAATCTTTGGACTGGGCCCCAAAGAACTGTGTCCCAAGAACTATTTGCAAGGATAATAAGAAAGCAGACATTATGACTACAGTACTGATGATTACTGAATTGAAAATCAAAAACATTGTTTAGAATAAACATCACTATGTCAGCTTATCTGCACCAATAGAAATGCCTTCCTTCTACTGATATAATTATTCCCCTTCCCATTCTCATAAATACCTCCTACCTTTGTCTCTTAGTTTCTGTCTAAATGAATCAGTGCTTCCCTTATAGCTATTCTTTTTTTTTTTTTTAATCTCAAATAAATGCTTGTTGCCCCTCAATTTGTCCTTTTATTTTTAGGTTATACACATAATAGTTACATAAAAAAAACATAAGAGAAAAATTTGTAATTTTGAGATAGACGATGATTTCTTAGATGCAATATAAATAGCACAAATCACAAAATTTTAAAAAATTGATAAAATAGACTTTATGAAAATTTAAAAATTTTGCTTTTCCAAAGATACCTTTAAGAAAATTAAAAGAAAGGTACAGACTGGGAGAAAATACTTGCAAAATGTATCTGATAGAGGACTTGTATCCTGAATATGTAAAGAACTCTTACAACTCTAAATAGAAGACAACTCAACTAAAATGGGTAAAAGACTTAAAAAAATACTTTGCTAAAAAAAGGTATGCAAATGAAAGACTCCTTAGCAATAAAAAATAAAATAAAATAAAATAAGTCAGAAAGAAAAAGTTGAGAACTATATGAGATATAAAACTGAAAGAAATAATTGAACAAGACAAAAACTCATAAACACAGACAACAAGTTAGTGGTTACCAGAGGGAAAGAGGTAGGGAGAGGTAGATAAGGGAAAAGAGGGTCAAATACACAGTGATGAAAGGAAATTTAACTTTGGGTGGTGAACACACAGTGCAATATACATATGACCTATTATTTAATTGTACACTTGAAACTTATATCATTTTATTAACCAATATCACCTCCAATAAATTTAATTTAAAAAATAAAATTAAAAAATGTTAACATGCACAAAAAAAAGAAAACCCTACTCATATGTAACACGAATGGATCTTGAAAGCAGTGAACTAAGTGAAAAAAGACTGACACAAAAGATAAGGTATTATATGATTTCATTCATACAAAGTTCTAGAAAAGGGAAAACTATAGCGACAAAATCAAAACAAATCAGCAGTTGCCAGGAGCTGGGGATGGAGATGGGGCCAGTAGGCAGACGAGGGTTGGGTGGTGGACAGAGAGTATAGATTCACCTCAGAGGTGGTGGCAATAAATGCCAGAGGGAAGATTATCTATCTATCTTATTACTTTCAGTATTTGAAAATATTTTTGGATACAAGAAATATAGTTTACCTTGCTCAGAAGAGGGATTGGGAAGTGAAAGAGAGAGGAAGGGAGGGAGAGAGGGAATAATAAAATATGATTTCATTTTCTTGGAATGGTCATAATTGGATTATTCCATTTGGCTATCTTGGTTTATAAATGATATTCTATTTTTTTATTCTATGGGAAATTCCTGATCTTGAACTGAAATAGACATTTTTGGTTGAATTCTCATTCCCAGTAAAAGCAAGCAGAACAGAGAGAATAAATTCTCTTCTAGTGCTTCCCAATTGTTTTCATATACTGGCACATGTAGAATAGAATGCTGCAGAACTGGGAAGCAGTTGCTTGTGGCCCAATAGGTTTCCCAAGGGTGCTTATAACACAGACCCAACTGCAACCCTTTCTAGGCACACCAGGGTTCCCCAGCAAGCCAGTGGCTCTGTTCCAGGAGCAAGAGCTGCAAATAAAGTGATTGTTAATGAGAAAGGATTAATGGTCTCAATGCTAGCCAGTTGCAATACTAAACTAACTCTGTAGCTAGAAGCCTATAAGTCAATCAGAACACCTCGGTGTGTACCCATGACCACACTTCTGGCCCGTTTTCATGAAGATGAACCGGGACCACTGCTGGATTTATCTTTGCCTCTTGTCTTTGACCCTAAATTGATGAATCCAGGAGAAAGACTGGATTTGGGAACATACTGTTGATGAATTTTTATCCATTCGTTATCTCATTTTGACTGTCTGTCCAATGTATTTCTGTAGCAGAAATAAAATATATTAAAAATTATTTCTTACCATTGTAAAATTGGGATAATATCTCCTACCTACCTACTTCACAGGGTTGTTATGAAAATAAAGCATTAGAACAGTACCCGTCACTAAGTAAATGTTATAGAAATGGTGGCAATTGTTATTTACATGTTCATATGCTGAGAACTAATTCTTATATTAATAAAGAGTCAAAATGTTAAATTTACCAAATTTATCTTAAAGGTGTATGATTTTTGTAAGGAATGTGGAGTCCAGATACATGGGGCTTAGTCAATGCTACTATCAGGAATGAATTGTCAAATGGTGTAACAGAATCAGAATTAGGACCTGGAGGGAAAGACCAACACTTTCCTTCTCTAGATGGAGAAAGGAGATTCAGAGAAAGAAAGCCTCAATAGCAAACCTGTGATCATGACCTGTCCTGGGTTCTTCTCCAGAATGCTATGCTGTGGATAAAAAGACTCTTTTTAAGTGCTTCAGGAAAGCTAAACACTCTACAAACAAGAGATAGTGTGAGCACTATATTTGGACAAATAAAGTCTGAATCTGATGGAATCCTCCCAGCCATTATATCTGGGGAAAATAGTAATGTGTTCAGCCAACAAAGACAAATCTAAACGAAGCAAAGCAAGTGATGCTATGCGTTGCAGTACCACCCGATATTCAAATAGGCTCTCCTGAGCTGTGTCTAATGTCAGCATCATTTTTTTAAAGAGACATATCTGTTTCAGTCAAGGTTTTTATTTCACTTTCCCCATTTTTCACTGCCCGGACTAGAAAAAAAATAAAAAGAATTACCAGCTACATTACTTTTTAATTTAATGCCCTTGAATGAGGACAATAGCAATGAGGCATGATGGAGATGTCAGGGAGGACAGCGAATGGAGAATGGTTGTTAGTGCAACATCTTCCATGAATATTGGTTGCAGCAGCTGTCTCTGCCATCATTCTCTCAAGGTAATGCCTTGTTTCCCATTGTCATTGTATCTCAGAATCAAATTATTTGAATTCCAGACACATCGACAGCACATTGAAGGGCCCCTGCCAATTTTTGCAGCTCGCTTGGAGAAGAGCATCAGGAAGCATTACTCATTTATACGACTCCCAGTCTCCTGTTGTAAATTCAGCATGCAGGACTGCCTCCAGGTGCAGCCCTTCAGCTTAGCTCTCTAATCCTGTAACCCTTTACCACCAAACCCTTCCCATAAATGTGTGCAAAAAATTCCCAGGCCAGATCTTCCACCTCTCTGAGCTTCTGTTTGTGCAAGTGGAATCTGGGCTGCCAGAGCCCACCTAGAGACAGAAGCCAGCTATTTTGCCTCAGTCTGTCCTAGGGATGAAAGCCCCAAAGCACACACACTGAATTGTCTCCACAGCCTCCCTTCCAACATTTTCATTCAGATTAAGTTAAAATGAACATCTGTCCTACAATCGTGAAACAGCTGATGATGGCCCATCTCTTGTTGGAATAGGAAGGAGCCATTAGTAAGGGTGTTTTTGAATATTTTTTTTTATGATATAGGAAAAAATCTCACAACATAGATTTTTAAAAATGGTGTCTAATTCCAAATATTATGTATGTTTTATATATACATGTAGATATACATACACATAGATATTTAACTGGAAGAAAGTACTTTAAAATTAACTGATTATTTTATTTTTCTTTATTTTTTTCTATGTATTATAAAACAAGCAGATATTATTTTTATATTCAGAAAAATAAATTTGTATTTTCATAAGACCCCTAGACATTCATAAAAATTTGAGAAATACTTACCTAGGATGCTGAAAATGCCATGCTGTTCTTTCAGCAATATAAACGCTTCTTTAAAAGATAATATTGTTACCAATATAGAAAAAAATAGCAATAGATTTTGGATTATAAGTGGATTGATTGTGGAAATAACATTTGAAATGAATCTTCTTCCCCTCTCTGGTATTTTTACATTGGGGTCAATGTCGAGAAATTGCAATTTGTTTAGCAGCAATAAAATTGTTTTATTATTATCATAAATTTATTTCTCTTGAAAGGTTTTCTTATATGCTTTCTATGTTTACTATATGCTTTCAAGAGAATAACACATATATACAATGGACTATTACTCAGCCATAGGAAGAGATGAAATACTGCCATTTGCAATAACGTGGATGGGTCTTGAGATAATCACGTTAAGCGAAATAAGCCAGACAAAGTTGAAAATCACATGATATCACTTAAATGTGGGATATAAACCTAAACACAACAAATAAGCAGGACAAACAGAGACTCATGGATATGCACTATAGGCTAGGGGTTACCAAAGGACTATAGATTAGTGGTTATTAATGGGATGGGGGAGAAGAGGAGAGGTAGACGAAGTAATGGGGGTCAAATATAGGGTTTAGGAGAGGGGTGAAGAGGGTGAAAGGGATCAAATATAAGGTAGCTGAAGGAAACTGGACTTTGGGTGGAAAACACACACTAGAATATGCAGATGCCAAATGATAATGTACATCTGAAAATTGTATAATTGTATTAACCAATGTTACTCCAATAAACTTAATTTTAAAAAATTAGAATAATATACATTGACTTTTGGTTCCCATCTAATTTTGCTTATAACATTAATTTTACCTTCACTTTAAATTAGTACTGAGAAATGCACTTTAGAGAACATTTTCAAAAGTATGTATAGTCTTTTGAAAATTTTTTTTACCTTTTAATTACAGTCGACATACAATATTATATTAGTTTCAGGTAAAAAGCATGTATACTTTGGACTCGTATTTTGGAACCTATGTTTTTATTCGTATCATCAATATGCACTGCAGACTCCTTCTAATTAAGTTTTAGTAGTAAAATGGCATCTACTCAATTTTCCCATCTCGATTTAACAATGATTTAAAATTTTATGTTCCGTAAATGCATTTTCAATATACTCCAACATTTGGTTAAAGCAAAAATAGTAGTTATGTAATTTCTTAGATGATATAAAAATTTCAGTGTTGTCAAATAGATTTTTGCTGCATCATTTAATACGGGATGTAAAGGAGATACAAAACAAAAAATATAGAATGCCCTAGAATTTTTTTTGAGCATCTTCTATAGCAATTTATTATTTTCTCTACATGTACTTGTGGCATTGTTGTATCCAATTTTTCTTTAGATTCGGTTTTTATAAGCAGTCTTCTGAAAATTTGTCTATACTTTCTTTTGTTTTGTCATCTACTGAACAAATCCCTTTTGTCCAAATATTCATATATAAAATGCTTACTTTTTGGAAATTCACAACTCTAATAACATTACCTGTTCCACGTAGCTTATATCAGAGGTTGTCTAAAATAATCAAATAACATTTGCATTTCTTTTTTCTAAAGTAGTTCATTCATTGCATCTGCTATAGTTTTATTTGGTTTTATATTTTATGCCTTAAAAATGTGTAATATTATTTTTAATCAATGTGTCATTACGTTATCCAATTTTGTATAGTTTCTGCCCAATGAAGACAATTCTCATCATTGTACTCATGGTTTCCTGGATAAACCTGCTTCTTAGATGTTGCTTTGCCAAAAGGTGTACCATGTATGGTATGAGTTCTCAATATTTTTTCTCACTGTCATAGCAGTTTTGCCTGTGTCTCTCTCAATACGTGTTCTCAAATTAATTTCACCTTTGAATTCTTAACACTACTGTTGAAGTGCATTTTACCTTGTGTTTATTAGTAATATGTAATATATACTGCCAATCCTTACTCACATTTTGATTCCTCTGTTGATATTTTTTTCCATTCCTGAAGAGTTTGTAATACAGATGAAACAGAAATCATTGAGGTAGAATAATGCGGGGTTGTATTTTGAATAATTTCTGTAAACTTTCTACCAGTATTGATGGTAGTTATATTTGATACAATTTGAGGACAGTCTGAAGAAATGTAAAAATGAATTTAATGAAAAGTTAAATTGCTTATATAAGGTAACCAAATTTCAACTAGAGTGTTATTAATATTCAAATTGTTAAATATTCAAATTATACAACCAGGTACCTGGGTAGGAAATATATATATATATATATATATATATATATATATATATAATCCAGTTTAATATTTTCTTTTTCTTTTCCCGTTTTTCTTAAAATTTATGATATGTTTGGCATAAATATTGATGGTAAATTCACATCCTAGTCCTGCATTCTTTGCCCGTTTCATCTCCTCAAAAAATGTACTCAACAATCTATTCTTTTTCATTTTCTTCTCTGTTTTTTTTCTGAAATTAATTTTAAAAACTTTGTCATAGTATCTGATCAAAAAACCAATAATTAGTATTTTATTTTAGAATTTATATGTATGTAGCATACAAAGTATATAATTAACAAGCTGCTAAATATTGTGTTGATATTCTTACTAACAAAACATCCATAACAACAAGCTACTGGTATTATGTAATTACCAGATCATTAAATAGTAATCTCTGATTTATGTGCATAGAATTTATTTTGTGGATTATTTGTCTGTATGTAGTTTGATGGTGGTTTGTACAATAATGAAAGTTCTTGTACATTTACATTGGGAAGTCAGCAATATCTTTTGAGTACAGCAAATAAACAGCAGATGTGATGCAATATGAAACATTAAATTAGCTGGTACACTAATAACAATTGGGATTTTAAATTTTTTTTGAAATACTTATCAGCATATAAATTATAAAAGCAGTTTCTTGTTTAAAAGCAGAAATATTTTTAGATGATGTTACATTTGTTCTTTCTGATTATTGATTGACTCATTTTTCCTTTGTGGGTAGAAGCAGAACAAAATATATTAAACCTCTTAAAACGAGACACTCTACTGCCATCTTCTGGGAAGTTGTAATAAACATATAAATCACCCAACTTTGTGATAAACAATAACAATAAACGTACAAAAGTGTTCAGTATACTAATGGTGTTCTCTTGGATGAGGAGCATGCGTGCAGCACCAACTGGAATAATCGGCTCCAGCAATTCGACCGTAACCCACAGGTAGCACTGATGACCCATATCTATATTCAGGGCCCATATGTGTTTTAAAAACCCATTACCATGTTTTGGATTATTAGACTCAACGTTTAAAAATAAGGGAAAACTCAGAGAAGCCATTGTGAGGGTCAGGTAGTGAAGGGATGGGACTGGATGACAGTTGGGCACTTGGAATGAGGCAGCTGTGAAGAATCTGAGACCGTTGGAAGGCAGCCCTGATCCGGTGATGGGATGTAGGAGACAGGCTAGGGATAAGCCAGAATTTCAGAGGCAGGAAGAAAAGATAAATAATAGTTCCCTAAGCAGAAGTAGGGAAACTGGGAAGGAATATGATCTGAGGGAGAGTTTAATCTGCCTTTAACGTACTTGGGGCAGAGAGAGGCACCAGGAAGGCGGGGTTCTGCCTTCCAGTAGCATGTGGCCTGGTGAAGGAGACAGGCAAGCTCACAAGAAACTAGCCGGCAAGGCCGAATGGAGGAACTTCGCTGACGATGCTGCAAAATCACATTGCTCGATGCCAGAGGAAAGGTTCGAAGCAGGTTTGCGTCTCTCTGATCCTGAGATGAAGGCAGGCAGGCCATCAGGAGGAGGTGCCAGGAAGCTCAGAGGTGGGGGTGGGATAGAAAGTGAAATCTGGGAAATAAATCCACAAAGGCGTGTGACGACATAAATAAGGGAAGGCCAGAGGTGCCTGAGGAGATAGGAGCTGTCACCAGCCTGGAGCACTCAGAACCGTAGGCAGAAGGAAGGGGTGGTTAAAAGCATGAGGCCAGGAGCCAGATGGCTCCAAATTGAACACTGGTTCTGCCCTTTGTTGGTTGTGTCTTCTTGAGCCATTATTACCTTCTCTGTGTCTTAATACCTCCATCTATGAAATGGGTATCATTATAGTACCTATGGTGAAAGCTACACATATGGATAATGTAAAATGTGAGTACTAATGCTTGGCACATAGTAAGGGTCCATTGATGCTAGCCAGCTTTGAGCACATTTGGAAGGAAAAGAAAGTAGTGGAGAGGTAGAAGTAACACTAAAGTGGTACAAAACCACTGAAGTTCTGGGGAGGAGTAGGTTTTAAGGAAAACAGGGTCAGAATGACAACAGAGAACATATATGGAGCACATTGGTACATTATTTTGTTAAGGAACTGAGGCTCGTAGATAGAAAATGAATGGCACAAGGTGGACAGGTGTGGAGATGGAATTTAAATCTACATCTGTATGGCCCTGCAGCCCATGTACCCACACTGCTCCCCGCCCCAGGAGCCTCCAGAGAGGGCAAGGAGGTTAAAGACAGAGGAAGGGCCCCTTGGTGTGGGGAAGAAGCAAAGTGTTCAGCACAGTGTGGGCCTGCAGCCTGGTGTCTAGATCCAAGTCAGGAGAGAGGAAACAGAAATGGTGGATGCAGGTAACTCATCAGAGAACCTTGGCCCAGACTAAACTGAGGAATGAGGCAGCAGCATGGGGACATAAAAGCATCAGAGCAGGGACACGGGACTTGTTTTCAAGTCAGGAGGAAATGAAGAAGGAGATACTAAAGAGGCTATGGGGGGTATAGTTGATGGAAAAAGGCTTTTTGGGGTGTGGAAAGGGCTGAAATCAGGGTCACAGCTGAAGGAACTTAATTTTTTACAAAAGGAAGAAAAGGAGTTTATTACTGTATCAGAAGAATCAAGGGTGGGACCTTTGCACACTCTTGAAGGGACAAGCTGAACCCCATCTTGAGACACAGGTGTCTGGTAGCTGGTAGGACACACCCAACAGGAACGCTTAGCATTTAAGCAAGGGGTCAGGGGCTCTGGGAAGAGAAAGCAAGTAGGGTTCCTACTGCGAGATCAGACCAGCCTGTGCTCTGCCCGCCCACACCCCCCATCCATCCAGGCTCTCCACGAACTGTTAGACTAGCTGGAGAGTTGAGATTTAACAAAGCAGATTCTGTCTTCAGCAAAGTGGTTCAGTCTGTCAGAAGAGACAGAAAGGTGGATGCTGCTATAACTGGTGAAGAGTAAGATGCTGTGGGGCACCCAAGAGGTCACAGTGCAAAAGCTGAGAGCTGGAGGAAGGGGCAGGGACAGGGAGGTGAAGAAGGTGAGGGATTGTAGGGCAGGGGCAGCAGCTTCTGCAAATGACCGAAGGGAAGTGGTACAATATGTTCCAGAAAGTGAGGTGCACAGCCACTGAGACATAGATGGTGGCTGTGGGGAGAAACTGCACTGTATTTTAACGAAGCTAATGGGGTCATTGATGTTTTTTGCACAGGGGGAGCCATGAGGGAATTTATTTGAAAGCTGCCTCTGTTTCCTCTGTTTCCTCTGTGGGATGCGCATATGACCGAGTAGGAGACCAGACAAGATCGCAGTGGCCACGCAGGGGAGAGATGACCTTGGTGGCAATCAGGAAGCAGAACGGTCGACTCAAGCAATACTCCAGAGAAGGAGCTGGGAGTCTCAGCAATTATGACGATGATGGTGAATATTTCAGTGTGGGGGTCATGCTGGTAGAGGGGTGGGTGGGGGATTTGCGTGAGTGAGGGAGAGACACTCAGTTTTGAAACTAGGCTTTTTGATGTGCGTGTGGGACGTCTGGTGGGTCCTGTCCAGCAGGCGGTGGGAGTTGTGGGATGGTGGTTTAGAAGAGATGTGGGAAGGAGCTGTTGACTTGCAGTCCCAAGTCTGGGGACAGTCTGTGGAAGAGTCCTGCCTCATCTTCCCGGAAATAGAAAGACTGCTCCGCCTGGGAGCAATGAGAAAGTCAAGATTTGGTTTTGTTTTTTAAGCAGATGAGATTTGAGCTTATGCAGACACTGCTGGGAAGCAGCCAGTAGACGGGGCAGGTGGCATCATTGTGAAGAGAAGTGCGGGCTGAGGATTAAGGAAAGGGGAGACAGGTTTACACAGCTGCTCTAAAGATGAGAGGAAGGACCTGAGCAGAGAAACTTCAAGAGGGGCCAGGACTGGACTTGGAGACAGTCACTCCACCCAGGCGTGGAAGTGGGTAATCTTGGACGATTTTGGTCCACAGGATTCTGCAGCTTAAGTTCAGGGAAGGAAACTGACAGGAAGCTGAGGCTCAGCCAGCCATATACAAAGGAAGGACCATGGCATTCATCCTGCACTTCAAAGGAATAAACAGAGAGGTAAGCTGGGGAAGTGGTGGGACAGCCCTGGAAGGCATCTGTGCCCTGGTCCAAGGTGTCTGCGCGGCCCTTTCGCCAGAGCGCAAGGAGGCTCCTGGGAGAGACCTCGCCCTGACCGGCAACAAGGCCAGATTCTGATCACTAAGCTTTTGATGAGAAGAGCATAAAAGTACCTGAAAGTTTCCCCCAGGACAGCAACCAAGCTCAGTGAGTGGAGAGAGTGGATGGGTGAGAGTATCTGAGATGCTCAGGGGGTACCCCAGGGGCACGGGTGCTCTAGGTGGCTTTGCAGGAGGAGAGGAATTAGGGAAAGCGGAGGCACCGCAGGTGTGTGGCTCTGCTTTGCATCGCGGCTTGCGCTGCCTGGGGACGCCCTGTCGACATTTGTGCCCGAGAACCGCACCACTCTCACCCCTAAGCAATACCCTCCATATCCAGGACTCTTTGCAGACCGGAAGCGTTTGCCCACAAACTCCATCATTTAATGCTCACAACCTCCTGAAGGGGGAGCTTTAATGCCCAACTCGTAAATGAGGAAACGGCTAATCGAGAGGTTTGGTGATTTTTTTCTGAGGCCGCACAGCTCGTGTCTGGTGAAACCCAATCTCAGCTCCTTGCCGTCTCTTTTCACGTCCAACTTAAATTACAAGGTCCTCTGTTATAAGCAGTCTCTTGCAAATAGCCAGAGCGCCCTTCCTTGGGCTTCCTTGGCCGGCAAGCGACCGTCCTGCTCTTTGTTTATCCCTGCCTACGGAAGCATAGCTAGAGATGCCTGGAAAAAACCTCTCCACCATGATGACAGAATTCATGACCTTTAACCTCAAGAAAGCCCAGGGGAGCCTGGGTGCTGTCTAGTCCGCACTCTCAGACAACTGCGTCTTCTCTGACCTTACATCCCCTGGGAACATGCAGGGCCCCAGAGTGCTCCCAGGTTTGTTGTGGGGAAGACCCCGTCTCTGCCCAGGAGGAGCCTGAGATCTGGACACCAGCCCTGGTGGCCTAGCTGTGCTTTAGACCTTGGCCTCCCCGCACCCTGAGTGAATTAAGGGCCAGGCCTGATACCTGCCCCACCCCCTCCTCTGCCCAGTTCACAAGGGCCAACTAAACAAGCAGATTCTCCACAGTTTAGCGATAGCTCCTCTGACACTGATTCACATATGTAATATGCTCTTGGGAGAGAAAGTATTTTGAATACAGGTTCCACTGACATCGCATTTTTCTCTGAATGTGCAGGGTTTGGGGAACCATGACAACCACCCTCTAGGAGAACCCCCACGGTGCTCTGCCCATCCTGTCTTTCTGTCTGAATGGAGGACAGAACCGCAGATGGCTCTGAATGCACAACCCGGCTGCCTCTCACCTGGGAGAGGTGAGGTGACTTGGAAAGACACATGGGGAGAGTCACTGTGACACCAACTTCTCCTGGAACGCTTCAGGCCAGCAGAGCTGCCATCTCTCCCAGCCTGGCCTCATGCACCACCTCTGCCTAAAGAGCACCTGGTGCCCAAGAGATTCGTGATATCATTTGAGCAAGATGACTCCTCTGAGTCCAGCCCCGTCAGGGGTCACAGGGCAGAGGAATCCACCTTGGCTCCAGTCTCTCCTTACCTCAGGGTCACAGTCCTTTGGTTCTCAAGTCTCTCTGTGGACCAATAATTGTATAAGGAGGTTTAAAAAAAATTAGAAAAAAATTACTCAGAAGCATTTGACTTCTAATAGCATTCAAGCTCCATAACTATCTCCTTAGGCTGCAAGGCGAGGTGACCTTTGTTAGTGGTGAATATTGTTTTTTAAAACCACAAATCTCAGAGTTGACTCTGGCAGGTTGAGTGTCCACATGAATGCATAACGATGCAGATGATGTGTCCATTGTCACAAATAAGAGTCCCTTCGGGTGAGACACAACAGAAATCAAAATTGAAGAACTGACAGATGACCATAAAGTTCCCCCTACCCCGTCCCATAGAGATGGTCCAACAGACAAGGCTGGAGTTGGCATCCTCTTACAGGGAGACCAGCTGGGTATCTTTTTTTTTTTTTTTTTTTTTTTTTTTTGCTGGAAGTGGGCCCTGAGCCACAGGTGAGTCTGCAGGAAGATTCTAGTGCAGGAACTGGTGGGCTTGGGAGGGGAAGGGTAGGGAAGCTGAGACTATGCCTTGAATTTGTTTCTGAGAGACAGGAAACAGTGCGGGGGGGCAGGGGATGGTCTCCTCTGCAGAGTCACCTTTGAAGGTGCTGAGAAGAAAGGGCACAAAGACTTGGGGAGAGCCGTGTTAGTTAGGTCCCCATTAGCTTGGCCTTTGCCCTGTCCCTGGGCCTTCCAGGCCAATTCCCTCTTCTCAGTGCCTGTCACGAGGGGCCCTTGGACTTGCCCACTGCCACCCTTGTCACTCCATTCATGGAAACCTCTTTCATGACCTTGTCAAGCGCCCTGCTTCGTGAGGGACTGCTGCTTCCCCAACACCCCAGAACCCTGGGAGATGCAGGGACCTGGGAAACAAAGCAGAAGGCTTCTCGGGATACTGTGATCACTGGGGGGTGGGGGATAGAGACTGGAGCCCACCCTGCAGACCCCTGACCTGCTCCTGCAATGTCTCACTCAGGCCCCGTGGCCTGGAGTTTCCATGACGATGGTAACAAGTCTAAGATTCTAATCTGAAACTGCTGTCTCTTCAAGCTGCTCAAATAAGACAGTGATGGGGAAGAGGAATGCAGTGGGGGAGGGGGAGAGTTCCAAGGTGAATGGCAGGTGGGGATGGGAAGGGGTAAGCAGCAGACTGCAGGTATATTTTTTCCCTCCCACTCTCTGAAATCTTTCACATCTTTTCCTCTCTCCTCTCTCCTCGTACCTGTACCTCCGACGGCCCTATGTCTCCTCTCTCACAGCTGCTACATGGCTTCCTGCTTAACTGGGAAAACAGTTAAACTATCCCTGATGTTATCAATAGCCAGCCATTCCACTTAAACACTGGACCCTACTCCACTTCCTAGTCAAGGACATCCCTCCTGCAATTGACCTCTATCCACCTGCACTATTACTTTTTCCCTCTCTATGGGATCGTTTTCAAGCAAATGATAGTGAAATTTTAAAAATCAACTTTATTGAGGTATAATTTGGATATGAAATATACCCATCGTAAATGTAAAGTTAGATGTTTTGACACGTTTACACCCTGTGTAATCAACACCGCCACTACTGAGTTATAGAATGCTCCTATAATCCCCCAAAAGGGATCCTATTGCTGGGACTTATTCCCTGGTCTGGCTACAGCACCACCTGTTTATGCATTCACCTGTTGAGATACAACTGGGCTACTTCTATCTTTTGGCTACTACGCATAAAAGATGCAGTGACCATTCACGTATAAATCTTTGTATGGACATATGATATCATTTCTCTTGAGTAAATATCTACAAGCAGAATAGCTCGGCCATAGAATAATCTATGTTTAGGGTTATGAGAAACTTCCAAACTGTTTTCCAAAGCGGTTGTACCAGCTTACATTTCCATAGCAGTCATGAAAGTACCAGATGCTGCACTAAGCATTGTTAGTTTTTTCTCCCTAACTTTAGCCATTCGTGTGCGAGTGTAGAGGTATGTTCATTTTAGTCATAATTTGCATTTCTCTGACGACGATGCAGAGCATGTTTTTGTGTACTTATTGGCTACTCATATACTCTGTGAAGTGTATGCTCATCTCTTGCCTATTGTATTCATTTTCGACTTATCACCATAAATTTTTTTGATGAAATAAAGTGTATTGTCTCATTTTCCCATGGGTCTTCTGCTGAGGGTCTCACAAGGCTGCAATCAAGGTGTTGGTCAGGACTGCAGTCTCTCCTGAGGCCCAGGTCTTCTTCCAAACGTGGTTTTCGGCAGAAGTCATCTCCTTGCACCTGTAGAACTCATGGTGGTTTACCCCAAAGCCAACGGGAGAGCTTTGCCACTGCTTCTAGGGCCTCATTTAAAAGGTTCACCTGATTATGTCAGGCCCACCCAGAATAATCTCCCTTTAAATTGACTCAAAGTCAACTGATCAGAAACCTTAATTACATCTGTCAATTCTTTCATGTAATATAATGCAAGCTAACAACACAGTGACACCAATAATATTCACGGGTCTATCTATACTCAAGGGGAGATAATTAATTATACAAAAATCTGGGTCATCTAAGAATTCTCACCACACCCATTTTTAATTGGTTGGTTTGTCTCCATATTAAATTATATGAATACTTTATAAATTCTGGATACAAGTCCTATGTGTTGCAAATATTTTTTCCCAGTCCCTGACTTGTCTTCTCATTTTCTCAATGGTGTTTTAGCAGAAAGAAATTTTTAATTTTTATAAAGTTCAATTTGCCAACTTTTTCTTTTATGGTTCATATTTCTTATTTCTCCACAGGAAGTCTTTCCCTATACAAAGATTGTAATATTTTCTATTTTTTAAGAAGTTTCATGGTTTTAACTTTTATATTTAGTTCTGTGACTCATTGAGTAAATTTTTCTGAATGAGATAAGAGTTGAGATTCACTTTTTTTTCCCCAAAAAATATATACCATTTTACCAGCACTATCTGTTGAAAACACCATTATTTCCCCCATTGAATTACCTTGGCACTTTATTTGAAAATCAATTGATCATATACATATATGGATCTGTTTCTGAACCCATATCTCATTGATTTCTATTTCTATACTCATATCTATATATATGTAAAACCACTTGATTATTTGTATATTGTCTTAAAATCAGATAGATTCCATCCTCCAGTTTAGTTCTTTTCCAAATTTTTTTTGGCTATTCTATGACCTATGAATTCAACATCAGCTTGTCAACTTGCAAAACAAAAATAAGGCTGCTGGAATTTTGACTGATATTGCATCGAATGTTTAACTCAACTTGGGGGAAAATGACATCTAATAATACTGGGTCTTCCAAGCCATAAACCTGGTACATATCTCCATTTATTTTCTCTAAGCATAGTTTTATAGTTTTTAGTGTACATGCTTTTCACATATTAAAATTTCCCTGAGTATATATCATATTTTAGAAGCTATTATAAATGGTATTTCAAATTTCCTTTTCCAGTTGTTCATTGTTAGTGTATATAAGTGTAATTGATTTCTGTATATCGTCACTCTATTTTGTGACTTAGCTAAATTCACTTAATAGTCAATTTTTTTTAAAGATTCCTTAGGATTATATACATATATATATGATTATATCCTCTGCAAATAAAGTTTGGATCCTTCCTTTCCAATCTGCATGCCTTTCTGCACTAGCCAATACCTCCAACACAATGTTACATAAAATTGGAGAGATCAGACATCTTCACCTTGTTCCCATTTCTAAGGAGAAAAGCCAGCCTTTCCTAAGGATTATTCAATAGCTGCTACATTTCATTCAAAAAGTTCTTAATCACTTTTCCTCACCGAAACATGTACATGCACATAAAATTTTGTATAAATTTCAACGTGTTGACCCCCTTGGAGGCCGTATGTGTACCTCATTTGATTCCATGGACCCCAATTTAATAAATTCTTGACCTATATCAGCCCCTACCTACAGGAATAAGAGAAAGATAAAAGTGGACTTTTAGCTGCCGTGAGAGAAATGAAAAACAGGGTTATGACCAAACCCAACCATCAGTCTACAGTGGGTGGATGCCTGCATTCATTTCTATGAAAATGGCTGTGCATGGGCCCAGGCTGAGGCCAAATCTCCCCTAAGGAAGGAGAAAGCAATGGTGCCACTTTACGAAGGTGACATTTTCAAGAGCTGCCAAATCTTCCTAATTGATAGAAGGGTAGACGCCAAAGGGACATATCTGGAATCTGCGAATGTGCCAGCTGAATGCTTACAGCGTCCCTGAGTGCACAAAGGATGCTGGTGTCAGCAAAGTCTTAAACCTGCATAATTATTCCAAATCGATCCTTTATTGGAGTAACTCCTTTATGTTTAATGGTTCTGGTGTCCCTATCTCCTACCACTGTCCGCGTTCCAATGTGAGAAAACAATTGATTCTCTGGGCACTTCTTTAGGCAAAAAGGTTAGGTGATTCCTAAAAGCCTTTACAGTTTTCCATGTTCTCATTAGTGGTTCTCAACTCCATATCAGAATCACCTGAGGAACTAGCAAGGCCTGTGCCTCGTTCCCAGGGATATAAGATGCAATGGGCTTGAAGTGGAGCCCTAAAGCTAGTTTTATAAAATCAGGCACCTGTGATTTTATGAACGTTCGTCGGGTGATTCTAATGTGCAAACGGGACTGGGAATCGGAGATCCTCAGGCTTGGCAGGGAAACCTTGCTGATTAGAAGGACCTGGTCATGGTCAGGCAGACAAAGCTATGGTCTTGTGCTGCCTCCTGGTGGTCAGATTTCTCCCTATAGGCAGATTTCTTCATCTGCAAGTGTTTCCAAGTGAGACAGGAAATTTTTAATCAAGGAGGAGGAGAAGAAGAGGAAGGATAAAGAAGAAAACAGGAAAGAGGAGAAAGAGAAGAGCTCGCTTCTCTGTCATCCAAGGGTACATGGGCATTTCTCCTCCCACTTTCCCTACTACAAGTAAAGTGTCTCCAGAGACTGAGTCCCGAGGGCAATCATCTGCATTAAGTGTGGAAAAACTCCCTCTGGGTCCACAGGCTGGACCCTGGAAACGGAATTCAGAAGGAGAAAGGCTCGGAGGAGCGCCTGAGACAACAAAGCCAAGAAGGAGATTTGAGATGATGAGATAATATATTTGTTTTTTTAAACAAAGTCATTGACTTCTTAGGCTAAATTAAGAATGGATGATCCATACATTAGAAATAGCGACAAAATTAATATTCTAGCATATTTGTGATCTCTACCTTTTTCTAACGTCCTTCTCCTTGATGCCCATGTACCCACTGGCTGTTCAGTCTTTAAGAGAAAATACATGCCCCACCACTTAAATTGTAGTGAGTTCACATTGCAGGCCAAAGGTAATGTTTAGCTTCATAAATTATATGCCTGGCCATAAACAGCCCTGGTCAGAAGCTCACAGATAGAATTGTACTCATTCACCTTCCACAGGCTGTACTTCTTAGACCAAATCCTGGAAGGTAGATTTGTAAGCAAACCGTATTCAGTCAACCTAATTGCCCTCCCAACACGGGATGTTACAAACTCTAAACCAAATAAGGAAATGTTATAGCTGGCAGAGCTCTTAAAAATGTAAAAATTAAGATTAACCATCTTTGTTGTTCAGATGATACTAAGACATTAAATGACTTGTCTGAGATCACACTCCTTATTCCTTTCAAAGCAAAAACTAGCATCTGGGTCTCCTGATTTGAAATCAAATGTTATGATCACCTATCACATCTTTGCATGCAAAACACAATGCCTCTCCTTAGGAAACAAGAAAAACAATGACAAAACAGAAAGCAAAACACATAACGGCAGGGCCTTGTCTGTTTATCACATTATCCAGGATACCATAAAATCATGTATTTACTAGCACTCAGTAAATCTTTGTTGATTTGCAACAGATCGCAATTCAATAAATATTTGCTGAGGGACCTACAATTAATTAGGCAGTATATGGGGCATTTTTACATTATTACCTTCATTTTATACTATTCTATTATCCTCACTGTCGTTGTTGTTATTGAGTTGAAAACAGTTAACACAGAAGGTAAAGATAGTGATCATTATTTTCTCTCATTTGGGATTGAAGAAAAAAGAAGGTTGGTAGAAATGGGTGGCCAGTATTGCTCAGAACCCGTAGAAAGGAGGGTTCACCTGAGATATAACTTGAAAACTGGCAATTTCTGGAGTTTATAAACAATTGTCTTTCTTCACCAAATGTATTTTCAGAGTACAGCTATCAATCCCTGAGTTTTGCCCAGCTGATACAATTTTCAGAGGAATGTCACTATTATAGGCAAGAAGTAAAGTGACATGGTCCATGGTATTTCGATGATCAGGTTTTTAGTCTTCCCCAGGAGTTAGTGTTTATCAATTCCTTTTTTCTCTCTTTTTGCTTTGAACAATCTGGATATATGTGAACCTAGGAATAAATACTTTGGAAGACATAAAAGAATGGCAGCTATGTCTAAGGATCTGCACTACAGCTGACTGATCAACAGCCTTCAAAAACAGACTCTTTAGGAGAGGATGGTCTTTTATTGTAAATCAGGCCTGTCCTAGGAACCAAATATAGATAAAACTTCTACCAAAAAAAAAATCTCTTGGTTTAGGGTTAAATTTCATTTTTATTATTGAAGTCCTATACCTGCTAAAATCTTAAGTGAAAGCATATGTTATAGGAAGCAAACCAGAACTTGGTTGCATTGCTAGCCCTGCACCTTACTGCTGCTTCAGGTGGACTCTGGCACATGGTGAATGCCAGATAAATGCTAGCAATTATTGCCACTACTCTTATTACCTCCACAGTACGATTGTGGTTATCATTCCAAGCCTCCATCTTTGATGCTTTTTCCTGTATCCATATGGTCTACCATATCAATTGTTTCTCCCTGGGTCGAAAAGAAGTCATTTCTGAACATCTGCACCTCAACATTGAACTTCTCATCTAGTTATAAAGTACCTGCTCTGTCTCTTCCAGTTCTAGTCAAATTACCAAGAATGATTTTCAGGTTTTTCTTCTAAGACGAAGGTAAATGTTAAAAAATAAAAAAAATCAACAGCATATGAAACCCAAGACTAATATAATACTAATAAATACTGCTAATAATAATACAATACTCATAAATCAACATGTATGTTGATGGTAAAGGCAAGAGAAAGACAAAGGGAGAGAATGAATATATATGAGTAGGTGACACCAAAGAAGGCTGAACCAATACTGGTGTAGAAGTAAAAACACTTTCCAGTAAATCAATCACAGAGAAGTGATATCTCTAGGCGCCAGCCCCCAGGAAAGCACTGACCACCACCAGGATGCAGATAAGGAAACTACCTGCTATGCCCTGTTTGATCTAAGAGTTCCCTGAGGACATTACCTTTGTATAGGACATTTACCTTTGTATAGGACATTTATCTTTGTGTAAGGCATTTATAGCCAACATTTGCTTTCTATAATCTGCTGCTTCCTGTAATCTGCTTGCTTATTGTTCAGAAGACCATAAGAATATGGTCTTAAGCTTTATAAACTGCCTCCTCTGGAAGCTCAGGGCTAATCTCCTCTAACCCTACGTAGTAGAGAGTCAGTTGCAGGCTGGCTAATAAAGGCTCACAATTCTCTCTGATTTCAACTCTGTGGGTCTCTGTTCTCACCTGCGCCATAACACCGGCTCTAGTAGGGAATCCAGCAAAGACAATCTTTTCTGAAGACTATCCCTCTGGTACTGAGTCTAAGCCTGTTGATCATTCTGGGGTCATCTTTGAAAATTATCAACCTCTCCACAAGAAAACATTCACATACACACCACATTTGAATAAAGACTAGTGGTTGACCCTCGACAGTGATAATTGGATCTATTTAATTCCCTGAACCCCACTTTAAGAAAGCTTAATCTAAAATTAGCCCCTGCCTTTGTAAATAAGACAAAAGAGGGCGGTCTCCTGGGAGAGAAGAGGAAAGTAAGGGCATCCCTGAACTACCACAAGAGAGGACCAAACTCTGCCCTGAGGTGTGGACAGATGTAATGCAAAAGATAAGGCAGGCGGGAGTTACAAGCCACTGAGAGAAGCTGAGCTTCCAGGAGCTGCAAAACCTACCTCGGCAGGATTCCTACATAATCGAGGTTTGTTTGCTTGTTTTGTTTTCCTTTTCTTGGTAAGCGGAAGAAAATTAATGATTAACTTTAGTCGACTTTGAGGAGCACAAGTCATTTTTCAGTGTTCTTGGCCCATTCATTGTTTATAGAAGTCACCACCAACAGGGGTCGCTGTAAATGTATCCAATCAGGACATTCGAGGACCCAAATTCGAGATCGCTGGTAACAATTAAACAGACTGACAAAAGAACAAAAAGAACAGACTACGCCATGTAAGCTCCGGTCTCCAGCAAATTCAGGAAATTTGGAGCCTCCTCTTGTGAGGGCTAGGAGGAGGATCGGGAACTAAATCCCCGGCCTCGTCCTGTTTCCTGCTGGTCTAGTCTCTGCAATTCTCCTAGAGCCATTCCAGGTTTTTCCCATTGGATAACGAGCTTGTCAGGGTTTTTTATCTGTTTGTTTGTTTGTTTGTTTGCTTCCCTCAAGGAGTGGTAAAGTCCACGCCAGGTTTTTCAGCCCATCAGTCTGGCTGCTAGTCTGACAGCTGCTGTAACCTGTCTGCAGAGCTGCGTTTCCATCCTCTTGCAGGCTATGGTATGAGCAGCCTCGCTACCAGGTTTCTCCTTCTGCAGTGAATCTACCTTTTTTTCAAATGGTCCGCTCACTTTTGGGCGTCAGTGGCTGGCAGAATCCCCAAGACCCCTCCACTTCCCTCCTGGATCTCAGAGCAGACCCCACCCCCACCCCATGCCCCATCCCCCAGGCGGCTAGATTCATGAACTCTGAGGCTGCCTCATCCACTCATGGGATTGCAGATGCCCGAGATCCTGGTCACCCAGACTCCAGCCCTTGACACAACCCCTAAAAAACGTTTTCCACCGCTAAGGTGGGAAATAACCACTTGTAAAAATTAGAGACAATGTAGATATGTGCCTTTGTGTTTACAAGGACACACACCCTACTGTATTAGATACAGAGTTCACAGGGCCACCTAGAAGAGGTGGACCCAGGACCTCCTCCCACCCACTTTCATGACACAGAGTTTGTGTCCAGGTGGGGAAGACATATATACAAACAAGTCCCTTATCAGATATGTATTTCGGAAATATTTTCTCCCATTATATGGGTTGTCTTTTGGCTTTCTTCATAAGGTCCATTAAAGCACAAAAGTTTTTAATTTTGATAAAGTTCAGTTTATCTACTTTTTCTTTTGTTGCTCATGGTGTTAGTGTCATGTCTAAGAATCCATTATGAAGGTCATGAAGATTTATCTGTATGTTTTCTTCTCAGACTTTTACAATTTCATCTGTAATATTAGATCATTGAGCCATTTTGAATTAAGTTTTGTATATAGTGTGAAGCTAAGAACCAACTTTATTTATGTGTATTTATTTATTTATTTATTTATTTTTTGCATGTGACTGTCCCATTGTCTCAGCGCTATTTGCTGGAAATATTCTTTCTTTATTAAATTGTCTTAATGTCCCTGTTGAAAAGCAATTGACTTAAATAGATGGGCTTATTTCTATACTTGCAAATTTATTCCATTGATCTACATAATTCTCCTTATGTTACCCACCACACTATTGCACCAAAGTCATGCTTCCTTGGGTTGCTCCCAGCCCATGACTGACCACGGTGGGATATTAGTGCAAAAAAATCCTGTGAGTCTCTGGACTTCTTTGGTGGGCAGCTTTGGCTTTAAGATTCGTTATCGACTTGGCTGAGACATTCTCAGAGCTGCAGTCTAGTCTAAGACTCTTCCCTCTCAGTCCTTCTTCCTTTGCCTTCTCTTTTCTCAGCATCAGAACTGCATCATGGTCTGAAGGTTCTTTGTCCACTCTCTTTCCTTCCTTTTTATTCTTCACAAGCCCCTCACCTCCACCCCCAATACGTCTCTCATCAATCTAATCCTATCTTGGCATCTGTTTCTTAGACGCTCCTAACTGACACACTGTGTAAAAGCCTATTTCCATTAATCTTAGAGCTATGTGCCCTACAGCCACAAATAACACTTGAAATTTAGCCAATTATTTAGCAAGTCTAGTGCTGTGGGCCTCAGCAATTTATGTCTGTGGTGTTCCATGGCGTTTGGCCATCTCAGAAGCAAACTATTCTAATGGGTGGGCAACCACCTGTTCCTGATGTTGGCTAAGGTATCAGGAACTAGGCTTGTACCTTTACAGGAGGTACCATTTCTGTATTGCTATAAAACTTTCTGGGTATTTCAGTTCAGACAGTTCAGGATCCAATGCAAGCAAGGTAAGAGTGTCAGATAACAGAGTCATTTTTCCAGAATGGGCTAGTTTCAGGCTTGGCAACAGAAGGAAGCCCTTGCCGACCTGGCTGACAAGAAAGTGAAGTCTTATTTCCAAAGTCTCCAATCTGCCATGAGATTGAACACTGATATCTGTAATTCCATGGGTTTGAAGGAGATAGGAGGCTTCAGAACAAGGTTTGCTTTACTGATGATTGGATTGCTTTCAAGCCTTCTTCCCACAGGTGTTCCCTCCTCAAACATGGTTGCTTATCTGGTGTATAAAGGTTATAGTAAAATTTCCTACATATGGAGAGTGTCGTTTCCCAAATAGACCAATCAGAGGTTGGGCCTCCATTCCTATTGCTAGCTGGTAGCCATACAGGAAGCTTCCAAGAAGGTCATATGAGAGAAAGAATCATCTCTCTCTCTCTCTCTCTCTCTCTCTCTCTCTCTCTCTCTCTCTCTCATAAGTTTATTGAGGTATAACTGACATACAAAAAAATGCACAATTTAATGTATGCATTTTGATGACTTTGGACATATACATACTCCATGGTGTCATCACCAATCAAGGCAGAAAACATACCCATCGCCTCTCAAAGTTTCCAAGTCGATCCATCTTGTCCAAGATGGGACACAATGGAATGCACGCAGCACATTCAGTGCTTGTGCCATCAACGTGGTGGAGCGTTTGTCCCTAGGCAGCAGTTCTCATTGTGTTAGCATTAGTTCAACTCACTGATAATGTACTTCTGGGGAGTATGTTACAGTAGTCCTTGCCTAGGTAGGTGAAGGCAAATGCTATCAGTTGGGAAACAGCCAAAACTTTCAGAGGGCCAGAAAAAAAACAGAATTCAATGAGAATACTGACCAAGGTACAAGCAAGATGAAGGAACCAATCAGGATGGTAAAGTGCCCAGGCATTAATTCAGAAGGGAGCTGTTTCTAGCCCTGCAAGAGCAAAGGGAGGGGCAGTGTTACCAGAGCTGGACAAGCCGAAGATGTGAACTAGGGCACCGATAGCAATGATCTCCCCAGAAAAAATACAGCCATGGCCCAAACCCCAGCTGGTGGGGATTAAATACCCTTATTCCTCTTTTATCTGGCCTTCCTAAACCCCCTACCAATTCTTCCCATTGCTTGAACCCATCCAGAAGCCAGCTGACAAGGGAACCCAGTTGAAGGAGTTCATAGCTTCCCAGGGCACAGAGCAGAGCCCAGGTCAGAGAATGATTTTTCCCTTCTTTCTGGAAGAAAAAAAAAAATAGCATTCATCCATCCAAGCCTTCATACCAAGTGTCACTGGTTCAGCCAACCTTATGATGTCTGTCCTGCACTACAGGAACAGTAGTGGACAAACTGACCTGTTTAAGCTCAAAGGATACAGTAAGACTCTAAACACCAGTGGCTTTCCCAGCCCAAGTTACTGCATTGGTAGAGGGCATTATTTGACACTCTGGTTGTCGCTAGTAGGAGACATTGTTTAAGTGATGCAATCTTGGCAAACTTGGGGATTACAGGCCATTTTGGCCACACCCTCAGTATTTACCATTTTAGAAGTCACAGCGGGGACACTTTAAATGTGTTCAATTGGTAGGTCCACTCAGGGGTGCATCTGAAAGGTTCACATCAATTACAGAGCCGGCAAAAACAAAAACAAAAACATGTTCCAGACAAAACAACAGACTTTAGCTTAGCAAATTGAGGAATGTTTAAAGTCTCCCCTAAGGGAGGAGCAAGGGACCAAGTCCCAGACCTAGTTTGAATGATTACTGAACTGTACCTTTAAATCCCTTACATTTATTCCAGGCTTCTCATTAGCCATGGATTTGTCTGTATTTTGCTCTACAGGAGCAGTGAAATCCATTCCATATTTTTGCAATTGCCTATTAGCCTGGCTGCCATTCTGAGCTGCAGTGGCAGCCTCTAATCTTCACACATCCCTGTAATTTTATCCTTTTCCCTAAATCTGAGCATCCTCCTGAATTTTCCTGGGCTCTGCAGAGGCAAGCCTCCTTTTGACCAATCACCAGCAGCCTTTCAGCCCAGGGGTTTTTTTTTGGGTGGCACACTTGTTTTGGGGAGCTGGTGTCCTCTCACCCCCTCATTTCCTAAGCTCCCAGATGCCTAGGCTGCCTCAGCACAACCAGAAGAGCTGACACCAGGGTTTGTGCTGTCCAGATCAGCCACCCTGTGACCTGATCGGACCCCGTGAGAATTTCCTGACAATGTTTTCTGCCCCTGAGAGGCCCAATTGGACAAAGCCTGTTCCAAAAATACTTAGCATGAGACAAAGTGGGGTATAACCCTCATGCAGCTACTGTTCAGGGGCCCAGGACACACACTACTATGCCATGCAACATAAAATACACAACAGGGGCAGGGTGCAAGCAGAGAAGGAGGAGTGTGCACATGACCCCCACCCCCATATTACTCCCCATGCCAACTCTCGTCTTTTGGTGTCCCGCTGAGAGGTGACCCTAGACTAGGCAGAGGAAGACTGAACACAAACCAGAAAGAGTTCAGTAGAACGGGTTTCTAAACTATGGCATTTTATACATGGCGGGGTGGTGGGGTGGGGGACAGCTAGGCCACCCTGCCATGTAGCAGGAGCCTCTAAAGCTCAGCATCTGGTGACTGCCTGTCCTGCCTCTCAGCAAACTCAGATCTGCTGAGGCAGCTAGTTGTTAAACCATGATAATGAGGGAGAAAATGAGACACGAGGGCCGTGTGGATTTGTCTCTCCCTAATCCAACAGTTAGCAAGTATATCTCTCACTTTCTAAAAAGTAATTGCATCAAAGCAGAAACTGCATTGTATTCATCTCGATCCCTTAGAGTCCCTAGTCCAGACCCTCAAACTCAATAAGATATGAATAAATGACTGAGGGATTTACCAGAACAACCAAGGGAACCCTGACGCTGACGAAGCTATGATATAATTACCTTAAGGCAGAGCACTGTGCGCTAAGAACTACTTGCCACAGACCAAGGTGACACCGGGGTTCCAAAAAGAACTGGTAAGTATATTTATTTATTAGGCATTGTCCATCTCTATTCCTGAGAGGACAGGAAAACCTTTTCTAAAAATACCACATAAGAACTCTTCTTTCAGAACCTTGTGCTTTCTCACCTACCATAGGAATATAAACAGCAAGCAAATACTATTTTAGTGAAATCCTTCTATGCCCTTTAGAAACTAGCTTCCAAAACATTAGCAGACTTGGAGGGACTGTTTCTCCCATCCAGGCATACAACCTCTGAAGCCCTCACCCTCGACCTTAGCCCAGAGGACCCAAATAACTAAGTCCTGGGCTTCCTCTTCCTACCCCTTTTCCAGCCATTACTGAGGGTATTGTGGCGGAGGCGGCGAGGACGAATAGTGATAGGAAGCCATAGCCCAGGAAAAGTCTCTCCTGGGTCCTGCTCACCTGCATCATTCTCCCAACCTCCCTCATTTTCTTCATGTTAGGGAGAAAAACGGAGGCTGTGTTGAGACCACCTGTCCCAGGGAGGCATGAGCTGTTGCAGAAGAGGCCAGCAACCCTATGAGATTTGCCAGAGTGAGAAGTGGCAGAGACTGGCAGCCTAGGAAAGAGGGCCTAGGGAGGATGGCAGGAGCTCTGGGTCCAGCGACCTGGGAGAAACAAGTCCTCAGCCTGAGCACCCCTTTTGGCTTTCTGCGGGTGGCGGGGGGCGGGGGGCTTGGGGTGGCAGGGGGGATAATCATTTAAAAAAAAAACATGTATTTAGGTAAATATTTTTTCCTTTGGCCTTAGGATCTAATATGGCTTACAGAGCACTGCGAGATCCTGGTTTTTCTAGGATGTTGGTATTTTTTCATTACTTTTGATTTTTTAAAATATTGCATTAAATGTTATCTTAATTATTGAAGGGTTTGGGGGGACACCCCCTTAAATTTTGTGCCCCTGGTAAGTGACTCTCATGTTTCACCTTAATCCTAGACATGCTAGTAGGGTAACTTCATACTTTTGGTCTTCTCATTAGGTTATAACCGGACCAAGTCCAAAAGAAAGGAAAATATAATAGGATAGCAGAAGCAAATACAGTGTACTTGAAACCCTTACCAGCTTTTGGACTTAAAACAAGTAAAGTAGCCCATCTGAGGGAGAATAAGAGACAAACATGAATTAGGAGCAAATGCCTTGATGAACATTTACCTATATATATATGTCTGTTTCCCTTATAAACAGAAATGACTCTGTTTAATTCAACCTGAATTAAACTTTCTACCTGTTGAATGCCATGCTAGGCCCTGGAGTTACAGGATGAAAAAGACAGAGTTTATAGTCTGGTAAGAAAGACAAACAGGGAACAAGTGATCTGAATCTAATTCAATAAATGTTCTAAATGTGTGCATAGAAAGTTTGGAAGTACAGAGATGTAAGCAGAAGGGTTTGTTTTTGATTTTTGCTTGGAGAGTGTCTCGTTTGTACCCACAGAGTTTTAATTTATGGAGGTCACTGAGTGACAACATGACAAAACCAATGCTATTGAAAGAAGATATTTCCCTGGAGAATGGGGCACAACACTCCACACAGGGCTGCAGTGGAAGAACCAGGTTCTGGTCAGGAGGCAGAAGCAGGAGCAAAGGGAAAAATTTAGGTCAGAGCCTTTTTTGGGGTTTCTAATAAAGGGAAGGCAGGGCAGGGCCAAGCAAACAGCTGAGAATTGGCTAGTTTGAACAATAAATAGTGGGCTTTGGGCTGTAGGGTTTGTTGTTGTTGTTGTTGTTTTTTTAAACTAGCTGCCTGGTACTGGGCCCTGGGATGATTTAGAGCAAGAGAAATATCAGCTTGGTGTGTGAAAGTTAGATAAAGGGGGCAGTTGGCTTGCATACGAGAGGTATACTCCCAAGTAATTTGTTTGCTACCTTTAGAAATTAGCTAACCCTGAGAGGACAGTCTCTCCCTAGCCAGCAAGATTTTTAGTTTGTCAAAACATCGTAAGATACAGAAAATAAACATGATTCATACTGTCTGTGTCTGTGTGGGAGTGCGTGGGGGGTAGAGGGTTATAAATATTAGACAAAACCATAAAGTATTAATGGTGTGGTGAATCAAGGAAATGGAGTGGGGTTTTTTTTGTGTGTGGGGGGGATCATTTCCATTTTTTCAGATACTTGGGAGGAAACTTTTTCCAGGATATGGAAAAGTTTGGAAAACTTAGTGATAGATGTATGTATAGGCTTGGGAAATTAATATATATATTGAATATCTAGCCAGGCACTCTACATGAAGCTTCATTACAGTCCATAAACCACTTTAGGGCAGGGATGGTTTTTCAAGATCAGTAAACAGGCTCATAGAATTTAGTTAACTAATATACCATCTCAAGACTAGTAAATGAGAAATGTGTTCAGTACAAGTCTGTCTGACCAGAGTCCCCAAAGCCCCTTACAACTTACTTCCTTTGGAAAAGCAAAGAAAAATAAAATAATAAGCAAGGTAAGCGATGTATTCTTTAGCTCACAATCCATGACAATTATCTCACTTGCACTTAAATACCACTTTAGCAAGTCTAAATCTTGCCTCAATTACTCCCTTGGGCGAAGTGTGGGGGCGGGGGATCAGCTCATCCCTTCACACCTTGTTACTTAAACCACAGAGATAAAACCTTGGCAAAAATCAAACAAAACAAAAATCCATTTACTATACACATGGCATTGCCCCAATAGGTTGAAAAATAACCATAACGACTAAATTCGGGGACAGTGGCTGACCCATAGTTTCAGTCCCTGCGCACCCTTAACTTGGGGTTAAAATTAGGCCCTCGATGATCATTACCCCAGTTTGGGAGAGAGCTTTTCCCAGGAGCCTGTGGCCGATTCCCAACTATGTCCCCACTTAGCGGACATGGCTCGGAGCCGCCTAGCTATACAGAAGTGACATGCAAGGCGAGAGGTTGATGAAGGGACATTAAGGGCTCCTAGGTTGTAAAACGGAGAGAAGCAATGGATTTGGGGGCCAAGGGAGGAGAGGATTTAGTGCGAGACTTGGGGCCAGTCTTCGAGGACAACGGATGTAAAATTTCGCTTGAGGTACTAGAGGGACCCAGGCAGATTTTGGAACTGAAAGGGGTTCAGGATGGGCAAGTTCAGGGACCAGAATGGCAGCGCAGAGCTCGAGAGACCCGAGGGAGAGGGGGCACCCCGCAGAGCTCGAGCAGCTTGGCAGAGCCGGGAACCCAGACGCAGAGGGCTCCCTCAGCGCGCGCGCAGGATTCCCGGAGCGGTGGGCGGAGCCGTCCCGAGAGCCGGCCCTCGGCCCGCCCTGTGGGCGGGGCTGTCCAGGCAGTTACATAACAAACCTGTGCGAGCAGCTGGGGAGTGGCTCCGGCGCTGGCGGCGGGGGCGGGGCCGGGGCGGGATCTGGGCGGGGCCAGGCCTGCACCGGGCCAGGCAAGATGGCGGCGGTGGAGACCGAGTCGGCGCCTCTGACCCTAGAATCGCTGCCCACCGATCCCCTGCTCCTCATCTTATCCTTCTTGGACTACCGGGACCTAATCAAGTAATGGGACGACGCGCGTGGCTGGCGTGTGGTTACGGGGGCGGGAGGAGGCGGTGAGGCAGGAGGAACTGAGGCCCCGCTCACGGGACGCGGACTCCCCGCGTCAACCCGAAGGTGACGCCAGGACCTCTGTGGTCCTGCAGAGCCACCCGGGGGCCGAGGCGAAACGGAGACAGTAAGGGCCCCTCCTTGAGGTCTTCCTGCTGTGCAAGGCCCAGGCCTCAAGAGCGACGAGAGTCCTCTCTCCCAGGCTTCGGTGAGGCCCAGTTCAAGGAAGGGAGGTACTGCTCCCCGCTGCCGCCCCGCCGACCCCGGCCCATCCCCACCCGCCGGTCTCCGCACGATGTGGCCCAGTCCTGGCCGTTTTGAAAGGCCCTTTGTGTCCCGAGCGCTCTTCTTTGCTTGGGTCCCCGGAATTCAGAGTAGGGCCCTGGAATGGGCAGGTGGGGCGCCTGAGCGAAGGCCAGGCGACCCACTGACCCTCAGGTGCAACTTCCGCGGCACCGTAACATATGGCTAGTCACACCTTCGGACTTTTGTTCTGGGTAATTGTTTTGCTCCCAGCCCTCCTCCTCAGGGTTGCATGTTGGATTTTGTATTTTGGTACTGACTTTCGTTTGTGCGATACAGGTGACCGTTTGCTCTCTTGTACGCTTTGGGTTTCCCAGATTGCCAGCACCTGTTCCACAAATAGACACTGGTTGCTAGTAAGGGTGGTTAAATTCCCAGTTCCTTAAGCGCTTGGAACTGTCTGAGATGGCTAAAGAAATGACGCTGTTTATACCCTTGACAGCTGGTGGCATGGCTCTGTCTTTCTTTTGCCACCACATAGATTTGCAGAGGAAATGAAGTCGCCCTCTTAAGGATGGGTAGGCGAGATTCGTTTGTTGAAGTCGCCCTCTTAAGGATGGGTAGGCGAGATCCTTTCGATTTGAATTGACTAACCCCCCCCCCCCAAATCGAAAGGAGATTTTGTTTGTTTTTTTGGATTAACCATTAGATTCTAGCCATTGTGCCCTGTATTATCAGAGATCCTTTTAGAAATACAGCCTTTTTGTAGTTACTGGTAGCTGTTGGTTGGCCTAGCTAAGAGGGACAACTCCAGTTTCTGACTGCTATCCATTGTAGTACCTGTAACACTTATTTTTTCTAGAAAATAAATTTTTCTCTACTCAGGCTTGAACAAAAACAGAAATAAAGTTTATCTTTTCTTTGGAAAAGACTCTTCCAGCTGCAAACTGTTATCATCTGAAATATTCTGTTGTATAGCCTCTTACAAATCCAACACACACGTACACACACTGTTTTGATCTCTGGGCTTCTTCCAGAGTGATCTAAGACAGATCTGGCTGTCATTCTTAAAAACTTATGATGCCCCTCGTTTGCAGACTATAACCTAAATTCTGGAAGCCCTTCAGGCCCTTATCATTTGGCACAAATCATAGCCAAATCATACCTCTGCCAGCATACACCACACATCACAGACACACACACACACACACACACACACGTTCTTTTGTTCTATAGCTTAAGCTCTTGACCTTCCTGGAATGCCTTGTCCTGCCCGACCTCTTAACCTGGCAAGATGAAATTCCTTTAAGACTCTCTCCTGATTGTGCACTCTACCTTCTTCCTTCCTCTGCAGAGTTTATTTGCTGTGCCAGATAGATTGTCAACTTCTTAAATGTAAAGACTGTCTTGTTTATCTTTGTATTCATCATTTATTCACAGATATTTTTGAGTGCCTGCTGTGTGCCAACCTGTTAAATGTTGGGGATACAATAATGAACAAGACAGATGAGGTTCAGGAAGCTTACAGTCTAGTGGGCAAGATGGAAAACAAGTACATAATACAAGGCATGCTATGTGCTTTGAAGAAAATAAATCAATTACTCTTTTAAGGAATGGGGTGGGGATGACCAATTCAAATCAAAAGGAGCTGCCATTTATGAAGAATGCCATAGAGAAGTTCGGGCAGGGGGAACAGTGTGTTCAGAAGCTGATTGGACAATAGAATGGCCTGTTGGAAGAGCAAGAAGACTGGCACTGTGGAAGGTAGGGAGTGACTCACAGGGAGAGTGGCTTGAGAAGAAACTAGTGAGATTTTGCAGGACATTGTGAGCAAGGTAAAGAGATCAAATTTCACTTTAAATGCTTTAGGTATTAATCAGATTTTTAAACAGAAATGACATGACCCTTCCATAAATGCTTGTGAAAGTGAACTGAGTTGAGTACTGTGTTAGGGTTCTTGAGAAAAACGGAACCAGTACAACATGTATATATGTATATGATTTATTGTAATTGGCTCCTGAATTATGGCGGCTGAGAAGTCTTACAATCTGTCATCTGCAAGCTGGACACCCAAGAAAGCTGGTGGTATAATTTGAAGGGCTAAGAACTGGCGAGCTGATGGTGTAGATTCCAGTCTGGGTCTGAAAGCCTGAGAACCAGGAATGCCAAGGACAAGAGAAGATCCATGTCTCAGCTCAGGCATCAGACACAGGGCAAATCCAGCATTTCTCTGCCTTTTTGTTCTACTTGGGCCTTCAGTGGATTGGATGATACTCACTCACAGTAGGGAGGGCCACCTGGTATACTTAGTCTACCAGTTCAAATACTAATCTTTTCCAGAAACATCCTCTCAGATACACCCACAAATAATATTCAACGACCTATCTTGGCATTCCTTAGCCCAGGCAAGTTGACACATAAAATTAACCATCACAAATACCATCACATTTTATCCACAAAATTTTACCCATCTTTGTCAAGTGCCCTGCCCATTGCTAAACTCTGGTTTTTGGTACATATATTTGCTGAGCTGAGCTGAGCTGAGTTGAGTTGGATTGGATTAGTTCCTTAGGGTCATTATGTAATATCAGCTGCGTAGTTTAAATCTGCTTTGCCATTTCAGGGTGATTTATTGTGTACTAGTCATTCTTAACCCTCAGTGTGTATCAGAATCACAATGCGGCACTTTTCAAACGTACACATGCCCAAGGTACAGATCTCACCCCAAGCCAGTTGAGTCAGAATCTTTAGAACAGTAGTTCTCATGCTTGATGTGCATTAAAATCACCTTTGGTGCTGGTTCCAGAAATTCTTTTATGTTGTTTAACTCTTGGGACAGTGTAGGGACAGGGATCAAGAAAAGAGGGAATGGACTCTGAATCAATCACAAAACTGGAGGGATTCCTGCATTTGCATATGTTAGTTTGTGTATTTTGTGAGCTTGGCAGAATAGAATGAGGATAAATTTTGTGTAAAATCTGAAAGTGAAACAAAGGCTATTTATTCTGTGTACCATTGATTGGTTTTTAACATGTTCCACTCATGGCCTTGACAAACTTCATGTGAGTTAAGATTTCCTTAGTCTATTAGCTATTGTATAAGTGAGATCTTTTAATAACCTGCATTCTGTAACTTGTGATTTCTCATCTGAAAGGATAGAAATTCATTTTCCTAATCTTATGTTCTTTTTTTTTTTGCAAATTAAATAAGATAAAGTTTACAGGAAAGGAGCACTATTCTATTATAAATATATAATAAGAAAATGAATTGTTTCTAACATTCCATGTTTTTGAGCAGTTGATACTAACTTGAGTAGCTATGGATATTGAAATAGAATTGTTATGAATCTGACACTTTTATAGATGGGCTCTTCAGTAGTTGCTATACTTAAAAAGCGGTTTTGGCTGTAGTATTTCTTTTCTTTAAGAAAAGATTAGAACAAAACAAACAAAAAACATGTATATTTAATATCAAATATCTCACATATCTTACAAAAAAAGAAAAAGCACTTTGTCTTACCTGAATGACATTTCTTCCTATATGCAGAAATGATTATTGCCCCAATAATAAATATATGAAAGTTCTTTGATTTGAAATTAACTCCAATGGTTTATAGGTTTTATAGACTTTCATATGAAAAAGTGTAGTTGTAGAGAGTTGAGGGGTTATTTGTGAACTCAAATAGCTAAATTTCAGTACTCACAAGGCAATTATTCTAGCTAACACATTAAACAGTTTTTAGAAAATATTGTTTTGCAATTATAAGTGTAGAAAATGGAAAATAAGGAAAGCAAAAGGAATAGAACAAAACTTAACATTGAATATTTTCATCTTTATTTTAAATTGTTTTCTTATTTTCTTTTTACTAACTGTGAATCTGGTTATGGTCAGTTGTTGCTATGTCAGTCGAAGACTTAGCCAGCTATCAAGTCATGATCCACTATGGAGAAGACATTGCAAAAAATACTGGCTGATATCTGAGTGAGTATTTGAGAGATATGTATTCTTGAAATTGGGCCCTTGGCTTTTCATAGTCTGTCCTGATTGTCCCCTGTAACCCTTGTCTCTTTCTCTCCTTTGATGACTCTTGTGACTGCCAATAATTGCGGTATTCTCAAAGCTTCATTTGTGGCGCACTGTACTCCTCTCTCTCTCTGAATTCTCCTGCATGCACTGTTGTGGTTTCTAGTGACTACCTGTGTGCCCCTGATTCCCAAATCTGAATTGCATCCATGACATCTCCAACTGGGCTCCAGACTTGTTTGCACACTGTCTGCTGGACCTTTCCATTGAATGACCCACAGGATTCACTGACTTCAGTAAATGTTAATAAATTGACAGGATACAAGTGTTGATGAATGAAAGTGGGAGTTGGGGAAGGTGAAAGAAAGGGTAGGATTGCTAATATCTTTTTCTTAGATTGAGGGGAATCAGGTAGTGACTGAAGTTGGTGAAGCAAGTAGTAGAAGTTTAAGTATATTATTTAAAGCTGCAAGCTACTCAGTAGAACTAAAACTAACAGAGCTATTAAACATTGGGAGGAGGAAGACTAGGGAAGAGGGAATTTTAAGTATTGCTTAAATAATGCTTTTATTTTAGGGTATCAATAGATAGATTGATAAATCAGAAACTACAGGCATAAACATTTATAATTCTAGAAATAACTAAAGTTTTCTTTGATGTATTGGGCTTAGAACAGGAGACTAGTTTTTTTTTTATAAGTTCTTTGGTACTTCTTTTTGGTTTTGATAAATACATATATATATTATTTACATGCATAAAAGGATATTTCCCTTCCACCACCACCCCCCCAAAAAAACACCACCCTGAATGATTCTTTTCCCCATCTGTAAATCTGATTGTCCTGCTTTCCTGGTCTTCATGAAACATCTAAGCTAGAAACAGGAATCATCCTAGATCTCTTTTTTTCTCCCTTCCTCCCTCTCTCTTTCTCTCTTTCTTTTCCTCCACTCATTCAATCACCAAGCTTGATTTTAGCCTCTATCTATTTCTTGAACCTTTCTACTCATTTCATCTAACTTCCCTAGTTTTAATTCAGTTGATATCTCTTACCAGGACTACTACAAAACTCTCCTAACTCATGTCTGTGCCACTCCCACACCACAACTAGAATTCAACTGTTTCAACTACCCTGTTAAAAACCCCAGTGACCTATATAGTTTTATTAGCAAATGTCACCCCAATGAAGTTAATCTTTAAAAAAAAAAAAAAAACAAGAACTTTTCAGTGGCTCTTCATTCCCTACAGAATAAAGTTCAAGCTTATTAGTATGTTAAGGCCCATTGTGGCTGCCTTATCTTGTACCATTTCTGACTCTGAAATTTTCACTTTATTCTCTCTCCCTGATAAGACTACATTTTTGAAGGCAAAAAATCTGCCTTATTTCTAATATCCTTAGTAGCCAAGTAGATGCTCAATAAATATTGTGGAATTGTGTTGAATAGAAAGGTTGAATCATGTGATTACTTTGATGCTATATGATACTCTAGCTAATCTAATGTAAATAAATTAGATTAATATTATTATTTCATTATATTCTAAATATTCTGTAATATAGAACAACTACAGTTCAGACAACATGGGTTTGAACTGCCTAGATCCACTTATACGTGTATGTTTTTTGATAAATACTGTAAATATATTTTTCTTATGATTTTCTTAACATTACTTTATTGTAAGAATACAGTCTACAATACATATAACATACAAAGTTTGTGTAAATCAAACTTTATGTTATTGATAAGACTTCCAATCAACAGTAGCTATTAGTAGTTAAGTTTTGGGGGAGTCAGCAGCTATACTCGATTTTTGTCTGGGGGGCTCAGAGGGATCCATTCCCCTAAACTCCCTTGCATTGTTCAAGGGTCAACTGTACATATTCATTTTTAAATTTTATGATTGATGTGTATTTAGGAGTCAGTTGAGATTCATACCCCATATACTCTTCACATTTTATTAAGATTAGAAAACTTAGAAAAAATAAGAAAGGAAATAAATGACTCATAATCTCACCATGCCAGCAATAATTCCTGTTAGTTTTTTGACGTGTCACTAATCTGTTATCTAGTCTTTATTTCTGGCTGAAATAAATGAAAAGGAAGGCAAAAGTAACCACAAATTTCCAATAAAGTATGTTGGTAAATGTCTACATATGTGCTAATTTCATTTCAAAAGATTTTTAACTTCACTTCTGTAATCCGTTTAGGGAAGAAAAAACACAGAAGAATCAGTGTTGGAAATCTCTCTTCATTGATACTTACTCTGATGTTGGAAGATACATAGACCATTATGCTGCTATTAAAAAGGCCTGGGATGATCTCAAGAAATATCTAGAGCCCAGATGTCCTCGGATGGTTTTATCTCTGAAAGGTACTGGGAATGCAGGGTCTCCTTTCCTCAATTTAGTTATGATAGTATAAATAGGGTAGATAACTTTGGGTCTCTATCATTTATGATAATCTGTGCTCATCCAACATTATCTGTAATTCCCCATTCACATTTAGCTTATATTGCTGAAAGGACCCTTGCTATAGTGCCTGCCATAGTTTTACCAACGTGATCATTTATTAGAAGGGAAAGCCGAACTCTTTATGCTTGTATTTGTTTTATATAAAGAAACAAATAGTGCAGAGATTGCTTAAAGATAACCATTGTCATTTCTTTTAAAAGATTTTTAATTGAAAAACTGCCTGCTCTTATCAACCTTTTTTCTGTTTTCAGTACAACTAAATGTTTGGCAGTCTAATATTTAGAAAAACCAAATATGAAAGACTTGGGTCTTTAAGAGTATAAGAGTAGTATTGTAGAGTAAGGAAAACTTTCATCCTATTTTGATATTTACAGAATATCAAAACAGAGTTTAACTGAGGTCTAGTCGATCCAAAAATCTGTGCTCTTTATACTACACCATCATTTTCCATTTTGGCAAGAAATATTAAGAAGCTAGCATTATTAATTTGGATTTTTAATTTATGCTCAAGAAAGTACTTAGATTGCAGATATATTGCTACTTATTTGCTTTAACCTCCAAATTTTTTCAGATTTCTCCACTAACAGGAATTTTATACATGTTTTGGTTTGATGAGCTGAAATTAGGATCATTTGTACTCACATGTATTCCTTTTTCAGTAAGGTCTCTTTTGAAACAGTATTTCTTTGACATTCCATAGTTCCATGGTAACTTCTTATACAAATGTGAATTTCATACAAATTATGATCACATGGCCAGGTACTTGAAACTGAATTGCTAAGAGATAGAAGGAAGAATGATTTAGTAGAGAAAGTAGAGCCTTGAAGGAATGTGCCCTTGACTAATATTTTTAATAGCTTTTTTCCTTGGAAGATAATAATATTATCCACTTGGTATATGGGATTAAATAATTTCAAGAAGAAAATAATTTCAAAAGTATATATTTGGTGGTGATAAGTAAAATAGATAAGTGATATTTAATAAGTAGCTACTATTTACTAAACAAAGCTAGGCACTAAGCTAAATACTTTGTATTATTCCATTTAATTTGCCAAAATTCTGTCAGGTAATTACTATTCTCATTTTGTAGGTGAACAACCCAAGACATAAAAAGCTAAGTAAGTTGTTTGACATCACAGAGCAAAAGGCAGAACCAGATTTGAGCTATGATCTTAACAGTAGGTGAAAGGAGAAAGGACCTATCCTATTTGGTTTAGAATCTTGGGACCCTTAGAGAGCTAGTTCAATATTAGGACATTTGGAATATGAGAATGTAGACATGGTTCTCCTCTCAGACACAGAGCTACAAAGAAAGGAAAAAACTAAGGATACATTGGAACTTCTTCCTCTTCTTTTTTCTTTTTCTTTTTCTCCCCCTCCCTTCTCCTCCCTTTCTCTAGTCTCCTCTTCCCTCTCCTCTAGTATTCCCAGGCCTCCTTGCTCACTGTTCTGGACCTAGTGGTTGAAGATGAGGTTGTGGTTGTGGTTTTACTTTCAGGTGCCAATTCTCTGGGGTCTTTGCTATGAGTTAGAATAGGACAAAGATATCTAGACTGCTGGGGAGTCTAAGAATGCTCTGCCTGTGAGTTTAGGACTAAGTTAGGAACCTAGCCACTTCAGGAATCATAGTCTCTGACTCAGTTTCAAGGTTATTGAGATGACAGCCAGAAGGGAAACCTGGAAAACAAATAGTTATTGGGCTTGGGGAAATTTTTATAAGTACCTTAATATTTATGATACATTAATGTATCTTCTATCAATCTATCTAATGGTATGGATCAGGTATCTTCAAATCTCATATTTACCTTACATGTTGGCTTAAAATTTTAGACTCAGAAGGGTATTTGGAGATCATTTAGACCAGGGATTGGCAAAGTTTTTCTTTAAGAGACCAGACAGTAAATATTTTAGGCTTTGAGGGGCAAACAATGTCTTTGTTATAACTTTAATTCTGCTGCTGTTGTGGGAAAGCAGCTATAGTTAACAGAAAAGCTAATGGGATAGCGCCGTTCCAAGAAAAGTTTATTTACAGAAACAAGCAGCAGGCTGGGATTTGGCCTGCAGGCTATAGTTTGCCAATCCCTGGTTTATACTAATCCCCTCATTTTACAGGGCTGAAGGAACAGGCTCAGCAAGTTTGGGTAACATACGCAAGGTCCCATAATTAGTCAGTGACAGAGATAGAACTCTAGGTTTCTTGGCTCCTAGTAACCTTTTCACTGTTTCCTCATGCAGGTCGGCTAGGGGACAAGAAAATAAATGAACATTTATTGAGTGCCAGTAAGGCGCTTTATTAAGCATATGACACTTATTTAATCCTCACTATAATTCTCAGGTAGGTGGTATTAGCTCCTATTTCGCAGATGAAGAAATAGGATTTAAAAGATTATATAATTTGCCAGAGATCAGCCAGTAAGTGGTAGAGGTGAGATTTCACCTGTTCTGTCTGACTCCCAAATTCTGTTATAGTAGGATGCTTCTCTAAACATTGATTTCACTGTTTTGTAAACATATATTTCTTTATGTTTCTCTTTTGCCATATTTGTTTTTTCCTCTCTAGCTGTCTCTTTTCAAGAAATTCTTGGTTTATTAATATTGTATGTTAAATATCCAATGTGTAACACTAACTATATAAATATTAGTTTCTTTCCTCATCCAACTTCTCGTTCAGGCAGCTATTCAGCTTGTTTTGTACTAAACTTTTTTTTTTTAATTAAGTTTTTTGGAGTAATTTTAGATTACAGGGAAGTTGCAAATATAGTACAGAGAGCTCCTGTACCCCCTCACTTAGTTTTCTTTTCCCCTAATGTATGCCCTGTAGGACAGTTGTCAACTACAGTCTTCATTGGCACAATATTATTTATTAAACTCCAGATATTATTCAGATTTCACCAATTTTCCATTTATGTCCTTTGTCAATTCCTATGTACAATCCAGAATACCACATTGCATTTAGTTGCCATGTCTCCTTAGTGTCTGCTGGTCTATGGCAGTTTCTCAGTGTTTCATTGTCTTTTGTGACTTTGACAGTTTGAAGGAGTACTGGTCAATATTTTGTAGAATGTCCTTCCAACTGACATTGTTTGATGTATTACTCATAACTAGCCTGGAGTAATGGGTTTTCAAAAAGATTACCACAGAGGTGAAATGTACCTCTTGTCACTTATATGTGGATACGTGATTCCATATGTTATCACTAGTGATATTAACTAATCTACAGAAGGGTGCACAGATCGTAAGTTTACTACTCAGTGAATTATCATATCTGTACCTAGAATCTTCTCTTTTTTCAGAGGTAATCACTCTCCTGATTGCTAAGGCCACTAAGTAGTTTTCTCTTTTTGAACTTTAGATGAATTGTATGAGTAACTGTATTTTGTGTGGATTATTTCCATTTTGTTTGTGAGATTCAACTGTGTTGTCTGTAAGAGCAGTTTGTTCATTTTTATTGCAGTATAATACTTCATTATATGAGTAGACCACAATTTATGCGTTCATTCTCCTGTTGATGGATTTGGAGGTTATTTCTAGTTTGGGGCTATTACAAATAATGCCAGTGTAAAAAAATTGTAAATAGTACAAATGTAAATCATTTTTGATGTTTATATGTATATATTTTGGGGGGTGGGTAAATGTCTAGGATTGAGTTTATTGGGTTGTAGGCTGTGCTTATATTAAACTTTAAAAGATACTGTTAATTTTCCAAAATGATTCTACCACATTACATTTCTACCAGCACTTTAATGTTGTCATTCTCTATATTGTTTTTATTTTAAATTTGTTGTGATTTCTTCTGTGGTCTAGTATATAATCTGCCTTCATAAATGTTCCATGTATACTTGAAAAGAATGTATAGTCTGCCATTGTTGGATTTACTATATATGGAATTAGGCAAAAATTGTTAATCTTGTTCAAATTTTTTACTAATTTTTTTGGCTGCTCATTTTATTAGTTACTGAGAGAGGTATCTTAAACTTTCTCACTGTGGAAGACAGAATTCTGAGATCCTAAGATTCTCATACCTGCTATACATGCATGGTGTAATAATGGTTTCCTTGAGTGGGAGTGGTACTGTGGGTATAATTGATTTCAGTCCTGTGATTAGGTCATATGACAAAGGTGAAGGGGATTTGCAAATGTAATTAAATTCCCAAATTAGTAGATTTGAGTTAATCATTCATCAAAAGGGAAATTATCCTGAGTGGGCCTGACCTACTCAGGTGCATCCTAAAAGGAAGTAGGCCCTGCCAGAAGTCAAAGAGATTTGAAACTTGGGTGTCTCTCCTTCTGGCCTTAAATAAGCAAATGGGCATGTTGTGGAGAGGGACAACCAGTAAGCTTGGAAGAGGACCCAGCATAAGATGCATGAGATGAGATAGCAGCCCCAGTTGACACCATGATTTCAGCCTGTGGGACCTGAGCAAAGTATCCAGTTCAGTCATGCCCAGACTTCTGACCTACAGAAACTATGAAATAACAAGTGTTTTAAGCTGCAAATATTGTAGCAATAGATAACTAATATACACACTATAATTGTAGATAGATCTTTTCTCCCATTAGTTCTTTATTTCAAAAATATATATTGAAGCTGTTATTAGGTACACAAAATTAGAATTATAATATCCGTGTAATAAGTTTAACCTTTTTTACTGTTACCAAAAACTTTGTCATTCCCTCTAATAATACTGTTTGCCCTAATATCTATTTTGTGTGATTTTAGTAGCTTTTCTAGATTTCTTTTCTGTATCTACATTTTTAAGATGTGCCTCTAGTATAGTGTTTTATTTTTTATCTGATCTCTTGGTCTCTCTTTTAATTATGTTAGTCTATTTATATTTTATGTAATTACTAATATATTTAAGTTTAGATATACCATGTTTCTGTTTTTTATTTTTGTCACTTAAGCAGGTTTTCTTTTTTTGTATTCTTAATTATCTTTTTTTATGTATTCCTCCTTTCTTTAAATTAAAGTTTATTTTAAATTAGTATATTTACCACATCTTGGACAATGAAAGGACCTTAGAATAGTCTCATTCTAATTACCTTCCTCCTGCCTTTTGTATTATAGTTTTTGTGATTTTAATTTTCAGTATATTTTCTATCCCTGAAAATGGCAGGTTTTGTCTAATTATCTCATATATTCAATATTATTTTAAATGTATCTTTTCTGGTTGCTTTTCACTTTCTATATTCTCATGCTTCCATCTGGGATCATTTTTCTTCTGCCTGAAGAATTCCTTTTAGTAATTTTTTTAATGAGGGACTACTACTGCTGAATTTTTTCAGATATTTCTGTTTAAAAATGTATTTCATCTTCACATTTGAAGTATATACTCACTGGATATAGAATTCTAGACAGCAGTTTTTTTTTTCAGCACTTCAAAAATACAAGTCTTCTGGTTTCTATTGTTTCTGTTGAAAATTTAGGTGTCATTCTTATTATGTGGTTTTTCCCCTTCTCTGGCTGCTTTTAAGAATTTCTTTTAAAAAAATTTTTTTGGCTTTGATTTTCAGTAGTTTTACAATGATGTGTGTAGATATGATTGTCTTTGTAATTATTCTTCATGGAGTTTATAGTGCTAGAATCTATGTTTGATGTTTTTATTAGTTTTGGAAAATTCTCTCAGTCCCGTGATACTGCTAAAAGCATTGCTCAGCTCCTCAGCCTCTCAGCCTCATGTTTCCTTTTAGAAATGGCAATTGCCTCAAAGACAAGATGGCTCCAAAAGCTGGCTAACCTCTCAGTTTCTTCTGGACCCCCTACCCCTGCCATTTCTCACCGTCATTGAGGTTCTCCAAAAGCCTTAAAACCAATTTTCTATTGTTCAGTTTTTCTAGATCTCAGTAAGAGATATGGTGTAACAACCTAGTTGGCCTTTGCTAGAAGTAAATCTCTTTTCTTGTTGTTTGTAATCCTTCCTGCTTTTTAAAGCTAGAATATATGGCAGGCTTAAAATTCTGCAAAATTGAATTCAAGTTTATGGCTTCCTTACAGCATGAACTTCCTCACAGCATGAACCTACACCTATGTCCTATATTTCCCATTTAGAGACCATGTTAAGACTCTTGAACAACGTCAGTTTAGAAAATTTCTGGGGATTTTTTTTTAATAGAGAAGTATGAGTATATTAGATTAAGAAAAGTGAGATATGCCCAAATGTTTGAAAAAATTATTGTGTATTTCAATGGTGCATACCTTTCCATATTTTACTCAGTGCCAGTGTTTTCCCTGTTGAGAAGAAACTGAAGAATTTGCTTGTGAGTTCTTCAAATGCCAGAGCCAATCTAAAGTGATAACATGTTTCTCTGAATTTTCAGTTCATTTCCCTATATTTCAATGCATTTTGGACAGAATTCACTTGCTTATCAAGGTTGTTTCTTTGGTTGGCACAAAGACTGTAGTTTGTCTTAGATTTAAAGTTTATTGTTTTTTCATAATTTGCCATTTTGTGCATTTGCAGAGGGTGCTCGAGAGGAAGACCTAGATGCTGTGGAAGCTCAGATTGGTTGCAAGCTTCCCGATGATTATCGATGTTCCTATCGTATCCACAATGGGCAGAAGTTAGTGGTTCCCGGGTAAGATATTTGCTATTTTGACTATTTTTAATGATACAGTTATGTTCTGGAATGAAAGTAAATTATAGTTACTCTTAACAGATTAAAAGAGTATAGGAATTCCCTCTTCTTCCTTGTAGCAATCCATAGGACAAAATCTACAGCTTGAACTTGATTTAACAAAATATGTCTCATAAAAACATTTTAATCAACACATCCTTAAAGTTAAAATGAAGTCTGGTTGGGTGAGGGGTCTGTAAGACATAGGGGAGGGAGATGTGTGTATGAGTATATCTTAAGTAAAACTGTTTGGAACCCTTGAACTGTTTATCCTGTTATAGGCCAGGTAATTTGTTTTCGAGAGCCTGATGCAAATTCTATGTACTATACATGTAAAAAGCAGTGCTTGTTCAGAGCTGCATATATTAAACTAAAGAAAGTATAGTTTTGTCCTATTCGAGCATAGCCTATAATTAAACGGCCTATTTTAAACTTACTTCTGAGAGATGAAGTATTCATTGTGGAACCCTTTGAGGAAAGCAGACAAGCAGTAGCTGTCAAATTCACTTATAATTTTAAAAACTATATGCTTTGAATGTGTCTACTCCCTTTGTTCTTTTATGAAATTAAGCTATTTCAGAGACATTGCATTTGTGAAATGCTAATAAGAATTTAGGGAGAACTTTGCATTGTTCTTATTGGAACTTGGTGTCTCTGTGTATGTGAGGAATTATATGAGGTTCCGTTACCATTTCAGATCAGGTTTGAGTGAATACAGGCAATCTTGTAAGTGATCATACTGAGTTTACAAGGTAGTATTCAGAAATCAAATACTGGGCAGTTAGGATGAGATAAGCCTAAGTTATTGGCTTTTTTTCCCTAGCCTATTTTCCTATCAAACTGAAATTTGACAAAATTGAAAAATTATCACATTTTAACAGCAAGCAAGAGAGAACTTTATTAAAAGAGTCGCCCAGAATTGACATGACAAACAGGTCATGATTTTCAACACAGGAATTTTTATCTAGTCACAGTCCTAACAGTGAGACTTAATATGAGAATATCACCAAGGACCCACACCTGCTTTGTTCTCATGCACATGCATTGAGATGAGGTTAGATCCCACGTGCCCTAAGTTTATAAAAGTTTAGACAAAGTTTAGGCTGATTAACATTTATACTGTATGGTAAGATAGAGTTAGCCAAAGGTTGTATCACAATAAAGGTATCAGAGAGAATTTACCCTTAAACATTAGTCATACATATATGTGTAGTAAAACCCCAGCAAATCAGCTTATGGCAAGATGGATTCTTGAAAGCAAAAAGCTATTTTTCTTTGAAAAAATCTGACATTTAGACATTTTAGACATTCAGGCTTTAATTTAAATCAGAATCTTTCCACTCGAGTTTGAATTTAATATATAGACAATATTGTGTTTTTGGCATTCCCAGTTTAGAATCAACATGTTAATCAGTTTCTATAAAGTTCTTAATGTGAAATTATTCATCAAAAAGATAAAGCTCAGCTGTTTGTTTGGCACTGCAATTGATTAAATTTTTGAGTCTGTATTCTCAGGTTGTTGGGAAGTATGGCGCTGTCTAATCACTATCGTTCCGAGGATCTGTTAGATGTCGATACAGCTGCTGGAGGCTTCCAGCAGAGACAGGGCCTGAAATACTGTCTCCCTTTAACTTTTTGCATACATACTGGTTTGAGTCAGTACATAGCAGTGGAAGCTGCAGAGGGCCGAAATAAAAATGAAGTTTTCTACCAATGTCCAGTAAGTAGGAAATGTGTTTAAATGTGGCTTTAATATGTGTTCTGATGAGTGTCTGCATGTATGTGTTAGGAATTTTCAGAGTTGTAGAATGGGTAGAGCATTATGCTATTTAATTATAGACCTATCTAACTAGAGGGCTAATATTCTAACATAATGGCATGGAATGCCAAAAGAAAATTTTACTAATGGACAGACAATTTAAACTATTGTACATAAGAGGGAAAACTATGCTTCATGTTAAGGCATTTTAAGTTTAAGGAAAATTAATGGGCTTTTTGTTGAAGTTGTAATATACAGCTGTTCCTAACTTCAAAAATTTAGCTTTTGAGCATCATTTGATTCAAGTTCTAAGTGCAGTAGGAACTTTTTAAACTCTTCAGTAGGTATTTGAGTTGTTGAAAAATATAGATTCTTTTTAGGAGGTGTTTGTTATGATTGAATGTAATCAGAAATATAGTATTTGATTACAGTCTTATTCCTCAGTTCTCAGTAATTTCTCAGTTGCAGAGGTTCTGCCTTCATTTTTGCCTAGATGTGCACTTTTAAAAGAGGAATTTAAAGTAGAAAGTATTTTTCATAGTTACCTGAGATTTATGCCTCCATATAACATTTAAAATATTTCAAGAGCTTTAATAGTTTTTAATTTTTTTCTAAGCATTTTCATATCTTTTATCTGTAAGGTTATGGGATGATGGCTTGTTCTTTTTATTTACTGATAAAACTGTGTAACCTAAAATTGTTCAGATCTCTTCACTCAATCCAAATTCCTTTCTTCTAGGATAATTGGCCATATTTTTTCTCAGCTTAACTTCCTAATTCTTCTTCTGAAGGACAGTTTTATAGTTCATTGTAACAATAATAGCAGTATATAAACATTTAAATGTTATTGAGAGGTGCCAGACACTCTTCTAAGGACTTTGTAGAAAGAACCTAAATGTAGAAATCATAAGAACAGGAATTGCAAAGTATGAGGAATGTCCAAGCACTTAAGTTATTTTTATCTGTTTTGCCTTGTGTCGAGGGAAGAGTACAGATAATGAACAATGAGATATTAAATTAAATGTATTTTTCTCAATTATAATCTTTTTCCTACCCAGGACCAAATGGCTCGGAATCCAGCTGCTATTGACATGTTTATCATAGGTAAGAGGGAAAAAAAGTCTTCTTTTCCCTTCTTCCTGATCAAAAACATTAAGTTGGTAGCAACTTTTCAGTTATTTGATTAACTAGCAATTTTATACTTGTATTTCTTCAGGCTTGCAGGTTTATAAAGTACTCTGTCTAAGCTCGCATTAGCATAGCATGGTTTCTATTAGGAAAAAATCCATGCCCTCTACACACTTGTGCTCTTAGGACTCTGCTATAGAACAGTGAAATGTATAGAACTGCTGTGAGTAAGTCTATAGTTCCTTTACATGCACATGCATTTTCTATCAATTATATTAATACATACAGATATAGATATATAAAACTGCTTCATAATTTTTTTCTTTTGGTGTCAATGCCATAGTAAAATACCGATAAGTCACACTAGAGACCTCAAATAGGAAACATCAGAGACCAGTATACACTGGTCTTTATAAATTCCTTGGTACAGCAAGTTTGTCTTGGCCTCAAAAGGGTTTTTCTCATAGGATTTGAGAACAGTTCAATTTGTATGCAGGTGCAGTTCACCCCTTGCTATTCATCCAATCTTGTTTTGCTTAGATTTTGCTCACTTAAGTGAAGCTTCCTGACTATGACCATCCATTCTGCTTTTTAAAGGCATTCTGGCACATATTAAATATATACTATTAATAAAGGGACCTTGCAGGCTAAAGCATCTGTATTTAATTATTTTTCCTAATTGGAAGCATGAACAGAGTATAAATCTCCATTCGTTCCATACTGTGGCACATTCTAGGTTTGTGGTATATTTCATAAAATCAAGAAGCTCTCACCCCGATGTAGTAAGTTGTAAAGAGCTTTTATACTTAGCCCATAGGTTTCAGCTCACACCGATTGATGTGGTCTGTGGTTTCTAAGTTAACCACCCACTAGGGTTATGGCCCTGCTCATTGGCATCTTGCATAGCACATACTTTGAGATGACTATTACGGCTCCAGTGCAGTGGTGCTCTTCAGATGATAAACCAAATGCTGCCTGAGCTCTAGGTAAACTGCCTACTAGGCTCTGAGTTCCTTACTCTTAGTTTGATGCTGGTCTGGCATGGTGTGGAAGACCTGACCACTACAGCAGAGCACTGAGGTTTGATAATATTCTAGTAGTCGGAATTTCTTCTTGAATAAGAGAGCAGAACAAAAGATTTGAGATGCACTGAGAAGAGACAAGGTAGGATGTTAGTGCTGAGAGGAAAGATGAGAAAGCAGCTTTAAGCTACCCTGATAAAACCCTGATACTGTCAAAGGAACTCCAAGATATGTGCTTACTTTAAAAAATAAACTGTCTTAGAACATGTAAATTACATCCTGATTCAACTAAATTTGACTTTCTTAGAATTTTTGGGGAAACATAAGGTGGAATCTCTTGGTGTTCAGTGCATTGTTAATAGATATTTAAGAAAACTAGATTCTATATTTGGATAAATTTAGTAGTGAAGGCTGCATTGGAAATTCTGTCCATATTTTAAAGAACATCCTTTGGTATGTATGTATTATAATAAATTTAAGTACATTGAAATACACTATGTCAATGTCTTTATGTAAACCATAAGAAATTTATTTTTCTTATAAAATAATTCATAAAAATATACTAAATGATTTTTTTAAAAACTACAAGAAAATTACTAGTTCTCAGAACATAAAATTGTACTTTCTATGAATTTCAATATTATTCATGTCATTAAAGATAGACTCCTTAATGTTTTGTTCAAGTAGACAAATGATCAGTGATTATTTGAATGTAATATCATTTAATAAATAAAGGATGTAGTTTACCTTCTCTCAATTGATTCCTTTAAGATTTTAAAGCTATATACCCTCAGATGCAAATCTAAATTATATCTTCTATGATTCCTAAAATAGGATATTAAGTAAATACTATAAACTTAGCATCTAACATTTCACATGGAAGAGTACAGGAACTGTTAATAGAAACAAGATTACAAAGAAACTCATTGGACGACACTGATTAAGGGATTAATATATGCTAGACACTGAGATGTATAAATAAAGGGGTCTTAGAAAGCTCTATTGTAGTACCTAGAAGGGGCTAACAATTTATATAAATGCTGATTATTGATCCAATCACTAGATCATGAATGTATGGTCTGGACTGGACTATTTCAGTCATTCTTTTCTGCTTTGAGATGGGCACAGAGAATATGGAGGACCACTGTGAATTTGAATCTATAGTAGTGCAACTAGACTCCTTTGGAATTGTCCTAACGGCCAGAACTCCACAGTGTGATACGCCTGTTAAATGTCCAGACAGAGCATGAGTCAGGATGTACCTGTGCCAGAGATGTACCCTGCTTGACTAAAGATAGGTGCTAATATTTTTCCTGTAGTTTCTTAGACATAGCTGTATCTCCTTTGTTCAAGAAATTATAAACAAAAGGTTTTTCATTTTTATACCAGAACAAATTAAAGTTTAAAACCTATTAATTATACGTAAAACTTAGTTTGAAGGTAATTGGGAATAAGATGAATAGAATTGAGACTAGGAATTGACCTAACAAAGGACTAGTGGAATTATATCTATAAATGTTTCTAGTTTTGATATCACATCTTTAGCATAAAGAAATTATAATTATTTCCTTGTTTCCTGGTAGATTTTATAAAAACTATTTGTCCATTCTTTTTTTTTTTTTCTCCCCCTTTCCTGGTTTACAGGTGCTACTTTTACTGACTGGTTTACTTCTTATGTCAACAATGTTGTATCAGGCGGCTTCCCTATCATAAGAGACCAAATTTTCAGGTATATTTCACTTAAGGCTTTTTGGATCAGAATAATTAAATCAGCAAAAACCTTCAGTTACAGATCGTGAGATGCAGTTTCCCAGGAAGGTTAATAACGGAACCACTCATAAAAGTAAATCTATTAAAACCAAAACATCCAAACATTTGAACAGCCAATATTTTTCTTGAAGAATCAAGAGTAAAAACTGATTTTGATATTTAATTTGAAGGTTATGGCTTTATAGTAGTTGTATAGTTTATTTTTAGGGGGGAAAAAGAGGTTTGCCATTTAATAGATATTATGAATTGCAAGTCATTAACTGTTAACTCCTGACAAATATTACTTATTATCTCTACGTATTATAGATATTATTAGAGGTAGTATTGGTTCATAGCATGGTTAGAAGAAATGATAGACTAAGTGCATTACAGGCCCCTAGAATAACATACTAACACATTTTCATTGTCAGAGCCACTGTTTATAGGGTATAGTTGGGTTTTCAGATGTCTCAAAGGTTTCCTTAGCTCTGCAAATGGAGATAAGCTCTTTTTAGTTTCCAGCCTAGTTACTGGTCCAGTGTTTGAACCACTGATCATTGAACCTTGACTGCTGTCATTACTGATCTGGAGTCTTCAGGGATTTTTGGTTCATTTGTAATTCTGGTTTTCTTCTAAGTTTAATAGGTCTATACCTTTAAGGTCCCAAATATGATTTAAATTTTCAATCCTAAAGTGAAGTATCAGGTATTTTGCAATGTATCTTTAAACTTTTTATCTTATAGAATTGAGGTTAGTTGACTAAAAAAATGTTTTATTTTTAAAATTATCTAGGTATGTTCATGATCCAGAGTGTGTAGCAACAACCGGGGATATTACAGTTTCTGTTTCCACATCGTTTCTGCCAGAACTTAGCTCTGTACATCCTCCTCACTATTTCTTCACATACCGAATCAGGTGAGAATTTGAAATGGATCACCTTTCAGTGTGATATATCCTATGGATGCATTGTTATTACCCTATTTGATATGATACATAAAACACATTTTGAAAGACAGTTTCTTGCTGAAGTATAGAAGAAGATGGATAACAAAATATTTTACAATATAGTATTTGGAAAATACTTTGAGTTTACATTAACCTCTAAATTATTTAAGTTATTGTTTATAAATATAAGTATTATTCCAGGTACTTTGCAAGGTGGACTACTAAGTTGTAATCATCATGAAAGATCAAAATTACGGTTGTAGTGCTTTCTAGAACCTATCTAATTCCCAAAGATAAAGCCATGCTTTTAAAATTTCATCTAGCCTCTCTATATTCAATGAAAAGTCTAATAAATATTTATTGAGTGCTGCCTGTATATCAGACACAGTGTGAAGCACTGGATTTGGTTAAATAAATAACAAATATTATACTCACTTTAATTAGAAGTACTCTGTGCTGTGACATAAAGACAACTCACTGCTCTAAAGGACTAAGGATACTTTGTTTTTAGATATATTTTTATATATTTTATGATGTTAAATATAGTATTTTAAGAATACATATACATACTAGAAATATCTTAGTAAAATATAACTTACCAGGAGCATCCTAGGATTTTGCTATTTTATATAGCCTTTGATATGTCTAGTTATACATGTATAGATGTTTGTTATTTAATTTAGACCCTAGGACTAATTTAGAGCCTAGGACTTAGATATGCTTAAAATAGTAATACCAGCATACACTTATAGGGAACTCAAAATGAAAATAAGAGACAGAATATTCCCAGAGGAAGAGGGAAAATAATAGTATTGGGAAGCAAAGTTAAGGTGTAATCCCAGTAACTGAATAGACATTTTGCTTTGAGCTTTCTAGAAGCTAATGGGAAAAAAGGGAAATGGGTCACATAGCTTAGTGAAAAAAAGACTGTCAGTTTTTTAAAACAAGTTTTTTATGGTACTGTGTTCTAGAAAGTATTTCCCACACTGATCTTTGTTTAAACAGCAAATGATTGTTGCCAGCATTGCCTTTGAAAATATTTATGTTGCCCTTTCTATTGTAGTTTCTCACTGAAAGTCAGATACATAAATCGAGTGAAAGCATTTATGTGGGGGAGTCAAGCTAATCAGGCCAATGTCTTTGAAAACTTCCATAAATAGATGATTAACACAGACTTTGGATTGGGTTTCTTAAGTTCCTTTGGAAATTCCTTTTATGGTTCTACCCCAATACTGTCACTCTTAAAGGAAACCAAAAACAAAGGGCCTGATTTGTGTGTCTACCAATCCTTTCTCTAGGATCGAAATGTCAAAGGATGCACTTCCTGAGAAGGCTTGTCAGTTGGACAGTCGCTATTGGAGAATAACAAATGCTAAAGGTGATGTAGAAGAAGTGCAAGGACCTGGAGTAGTTGGTATGTAACGCAGCATTTGGGTTTATCAGTTGCTTCTAAGAGATTTTGGAGAGCATATATGTGATACACAGCTTGGAAAACACTTGATGTAGTTAGTGGATAAGACCTCATCTTTTTAATAGCTGTGTTTACAATGTGAAAGTTATTATAGATTCTGGACTTCTGACTAATACTTTGCTTCATAAATATAATTTGTAAAGATCATTATACTATCAGTTTAGTACCTTAAACATAACTTTTCTAAAATTACAGCAGACTCAATTATTCAGGGATTGAGTTTCCATTCTGTGGATCACTTGAGTTCTTTGCTTTTTCTTCTGAATTTTTTAGCTGGGTAATCATTCATTATCCTATTTTGTAGGGTTACAGGGCATAGGGCAGAAAGAGAAATATTGGTCATCTTTTTTGAAATTTTGAGGGAAATGTTAAAATTAATAGCACAGATTTTTGTTGTGTTTGGATTTCAGTCATCTCTAGCTTGATTTCATTGGCATTTGGCTTTTTAAAAAATTATGATTATCTTATGTTTCTAAACCCTTCCTTAGATCCTTCAGATTTTGTATTCTTCAGGAAAATAACATTTAAGCTATGTACTTCTGTAAGCATATGCAGAATTCAGTTTAAATTTAAGTTGTTCTAATTCATTGCCACAAATAAATTCATATTCTACATATTTATTTAAGGAAATTTTCCTGGATTTATGTGGGGATCTAGTACTAAGGAATTGAATTAAAGCTGTCATTCTTTTCAGTCATTTGGTCCATTGGAGTAAGACCTCTCCCTGTGACTGCCATTTTGTCTGGGCTAAATGCTTAAGATGCATCCTCAGAGCTGTTGTTTTAGTCTCTCGCTACTTTAAACATTTAGATTATCCTTATTTCTGTTTAGTATCTGTGACACTTTTTATTACCCATCTTAAAGATGGTGTCTAAAATGCCTCAAAGCATTTTGAAAAAAAAAAATACTCTTTTTTTGTTTTGTTTTATTCTACTAAATATCCGCCATTCCACACACCATAGAGAATTGGGGAATTACAAAAAAAAAAAATCAAAATACTCACTCATAATCCCGTCATTGTTAGTATTTTGTTGTATTTCCTTTTAGATTTTCTTACTAATTGTGCATTTACTTTAACATAGTTTACATAATCCCATAGAAGACATATCTTACTTGCTGTGATGAAGAACTGAATTTTATTCTTTGGCTTATTGTTACTGTTTTCTCTACAGGTGAATTTCCAATCATCAGCCCTGGTCGGGTATATGAATATACAAGTTGTACCACATTCTCTACAACATCGGGATATATGGAAGGCTATTATACCTTCCACTTTCTTTACTTTAAAGACAAGATCTTTAATGTCGCCATTCCCCGATTCCATATGGCATGTCCGACATTCAGGGTGTCTATAGCTCGATTGGTAGGTTAAATTTTCCTCTGGTGCTGATTTACATGACTTTATAGAATTTACTCCACTGAAGGTCTTTGTTGATTAGCCAGACAAATAGTTTATAAGTTGTATTCCAGAAAAAAATAGAAATTTTGAGGGAAGTATCTTGGGGAGGGGTGGGATGTGTGAATATTTGGGGGGAGGTGGACAATAAGTAAGCTAGGCTCCATACTCTTCAATCAGAGTAATTCTGTTATCTTCTTTATTGTTATTTTTGTGTGTTAGTTTGTTTTTTATAGACTTTATTTTTAAGAGCAGATCTAGATTCACAGCAAAATTGAGCAGAAGGTACAGAAATTTCCCATACACCCTCTGCCCCCACATAACATCTCCCACCAGAGAGGTACCATTGTTACAACTGATGAACCTACTGACACATCATTATCACCCAGAAGCCATCGTTTACATCAGGGTTCACTCTTGGTGTTGTACATTCTATAACTTTGGACAAATGTATACTGACATGTACCCACAGTTATAGGATCATGTAGTTATTGGTTTTAAAGGTTCAGCCTCTTTTTCACTGTTTCCAGAAATACTTCTGTCACTTAATGAGAAACACCACACTAGACAAGTTAGAATCTGCTTTATTTTGTTTTATTAAGATGGAGAAAACAATTTCTTACAGTGTTTTTGCTAAAACTCCCAATTTTGTAAATAATACAAATAACCTATAGAAATAATTAAAAAGAGGATTTAATGGGTAGACTTATACTTTTAATAGTCCTTTGGAATCATTCCTAAGTCAGTTAGGTATGTTTTTAAAATCTCATTTTAGAGTTACCTTATAACAGGTACAGCAGTAACCCCAATCTTGTGGGCTATAAAATGATTAGAGAAAATTATGAAGCTCCAATTATAAAATAGGAGTAAAATATGAATTGTATACCCAGAATGTAATTGAGTTATAGGTATCATGTGTTCACAAAAAGCCCTCGCTCCTAGGATTACCCTGTTAGGTGGGTCTAAAATAAGTCTGGGAAAATGGACATATTAATCTGACCCAGAGTTGACACATTCCCAACTCCAGTTTGGAGAAAGAAGGATGATGATGAGACTTTAGGCCATTATACTTGTGATATATGTCTGGTGATAACAATCTACAGTCTGGGTTTGGAAGTTAGGGTTAGCTTCCCTCCCAGTGAAGGAATGTTTTCTACTGTATATTTCCAGTACTGGGAATTTGCTACTTCTTGTAAGTCTTCCATTTTTGACTAGACCGGTTTCCATATGAGATTGGTATCATCCTTAAATGTTTGATACCATTAATCAGTGTAGTCATCTGGGGCTGGAGTTCTCTTTGTGGAAAAGTTTTGAAATATGAGTAATTTCTTTAATACTTATATTTTCTGTTTCACTTTTGGTAATTTGTGTCTTTCAAGAAATTTGTCCATTTGTCTAAATGTTGAATTTATTGGCATAAAGTTATTCACAATATTCCTTTAATAATCCTTTTAATGGCTGCAAGAGCTATAGTCATATGTACTCTTTTGTTCTTAATATTGGAACTGTATATCATCTCTTGCTCTTCAGTTTAGCTAGGGGGTTATCACTTATTGATCATTTAAAGGAACAACTTTTAGTTTCACTGATTATTTACTCATTTTTTATTTTCATTGATTTTTGCCGTTACCTTTATTTCTCTGCTTACTTTGGCTTTAATTTACTTTTTTTAAACTTCTTAACAAAGAAGATTAGATTATTAATTTTATACCTTTTTTCTCTCAGCTCTGTTTTACCTGCATTTCATAAATTTTGATATTTTTATTAATATTTAGTTCAGAATATTCTCCAATTTTCCTTATAATTTAATTTTGATATATGATTTTTCTAGAAATGTCTTAATTTCCAAACAGTTGGAGATTTTCCAGTTATCTTTTGGTTGTTGATTTCTAATTTTGTTATGGTTAGAGAACTCACTGTATATAACTTTCAATCCTGTTAAATGTTTTATGGCCCAGAATTGTGGTTTTTCTTGATAAATAATCCCTATGTATTTGAAAAGAATGTTATTCTGATATTTGGGGGAATATTGTCCAATAAATGACAGGTCAAACTATTTTACTGTTTTTCAAGTCATCTATATATTTACTGACCTTTTTTTTATCTGTTCTCTGAGAGATGATTGTTGTAATAACCAAATTATAATTACAATTTTGTCTATTTTCTTTAATTCTATCAGATTTGCTTCATGTATTTTGAAGCTCTATAATTACACGCAAATATACTGAGAATTGTGATGTCTTTTTAATGAAGTGCTTCTTTTATTATGAAATCTCTATCTCTGACAATATTCCTTGTCCTAAAGTTGCTGATACTCCTGACATATAAAGTGTAAAGAGATGAGAGTTTTTTGAGCAAGCAGTTGTTATTATTGGGTCAGCTTCATCCTGTTGAGGCTTATTTTTAATATTCGTTAGGGTGGGTATAATGTAGTCTCAAGGATAGTCATTCTCAAACTTTTCAGTCTCCTGACCCCCTTAAGCGCTTAAAAGTTATTGACAATTCCTCAGAAATTTAAAATTAAGAACTACTGTACAACCCCGCAGTTCTACTTCTAGCTATTATCCAAAGAAATCAAAGACCCTAATTTGAAAAGATATGCACCCCTATGGTTCATTGCAGCATTATTTACAATAGCCAAGATATGAAAACGACCTAGGTGTCCGTCAATAGATGAATGGATAAAGAAGATGTGATACATATATACAATGGAATGTTACTCAGCAATAAAAAAGAATGAAATCTTGCCATTTGTGACAACATGGATGGACCTTGAGGGTATTATGCTAAGTGAAATAAGTTGAGCAGATAAAAGACAAATGCTGTATGATTTCACTTATATGTGGAATCTAAACAACCGAAACAAACAAAACAGAAACAAACTCATAGATACAGAGAACAAGCCGATGGTTGCCAGAGTCGTTAGGGGTGGGAGGATGAGCAAAAAAGGTGAAGGCAATTAAGAAGTACAAACTGACAGTTATAAAATCAGTCATGGGGATGTAATGTACAGCACAGGGAATATAGTCAATAATATTGTAAAACTCTGTACGGTGACAGATGGTTACTAGACTTATTGTGGTGATCACTTCATAATGTGTATATATATATATATATGTCCAATCACATTGTTGTATACCTGAAACTAATATAATATTGTATGTCAACTATAATTAAAAAAAGTTATGAGGACTCTAGAGAACTCTTGCTTATGTGGGTTATATTGATATTTATCATGTTAGAAATTAAAACTGAGAAGTTTTATATTTACTTATTACTTTTTTAAAGTTTTAAATTTTTAAATTTATAATTTTAAATTACAATAATAAACTCATTACATGTTCAACCCTCTCTTAACTGTTCTTACTTATTTAGAGTTTTAGTGTCTTCCCAACTACAAATAATAGTATAAAATTTTTACCTGCCTTGTGGAAAATGTTTTTTCTGTCTCAGGGATGAGAAATCAATAAAAATAAATGAGAATTCTGGACTTATTATTAATCAACATGAAAGAGGCACTGGGTTTTATATTTGTGTTGTGTTATATTTATGTCATACCTTTCCTGTTTATTAGTTTTCTTGATGTGGGAGTTGAATTTTCCTTTTGTGTCCTCTAACAATATGATTAATTAGGAGGCTTAACCCTGCCTTTTGCTTATACTTTGAATGCCACTTTAAAATATACTTTTTGTTGGTCTTAAGCTTTTTCTTGGTCTAGATGGTTGGTTTGTTTTTAGACACTTTAGAGGTTTCTGCTGCTGATGTATTTCTATTCTTGCCTTTGTGTTCCTCTTTCCATCTGCTGTTTGTGTACATGTGTTCTATCTGTGATTATCAGCAGTCTCTTTAGCCACAATGATTTCTCTAGCAGTATTTCTGTTTTCTTCTTTATTAAGATAATTATATGACCTGGATTTAATGTTTCAGAATTGTTTAAGCCTTCTCCCCTTCCCCATTTGGACCATCTACTGAATTTTAGTCTTCATTCTCTAGATTTAAAAAAAATTCAAAGATAAAAGTAATGGAATATCTTCTGTCCATATTTCTGTATTTCTCTGGTTGCTGTTTGTGTTAAAATAAATCCCAAGTGAAAATTCCTGTGACAAATTCTGAAGGACAATACTTTTCTTTCATATTAATTTGTTCAACAAATATTTATTGAATACATACTAGGTCCTGGGGAAAATACAGTGAACATTTCAGTCAAAATCTCTGTCTTGGAATTTGCATCGTAGTTAGAAGAGACAAAGTATAGCAAATGAACACTATTTACTAAGGTCAATGGTTAATATGTGCTCTGCATAAAAATCGAGAAAGGGGATAAGAAGTGTCCTGTTGTGTTGTTCTAATATAAAGATGTGTCAAGGAAGGCCTCGGGGATACTCAGATTGAAACTTAAGTAGGGGGATCCAGGTGGACATGTCAGGGAAGGGAGTTTGTGCCAAGCAAAAGAACAGTGGAGAGTGCAGAGGTCCCGAAGCACTAATGTGCTTGGCGTGTTTGCAGAACTGCAGGGAGGCCGGTGTGCTGGAGGGCAGTGAACCGAAAGAGTGGTAGGAGATGAGATTAGAAGGGTGGTGGGGTGCTGCTTCATCTAATGCTATAAAAAGCCTTGGCAGAAGGACTTGGGGACATCACATCCTGTTTTTCATCACTTCCCACATTACCAACTAGGACCTACTTGCTATTCAGAATGTTGTCCAATATAGCATCTCTTCTCATTGATCCTTCAAAAGTATGAAAGAGAAAACTGACAGCAGAGTAAGTCAAGACTTGATCAGAGACACTGCTTAAGAGGAGTTGACATTTCCAGGAGGTTCAGATCAATGCATGTTTAATGTCACTAGTGCCCTATGCTGAGAGTCTTCAACAACTTAATTTACTACCAATGGTTAAAACATGCTGTATCTATAGAAAGAACTCAACAGACATCTATTAGACCTCTTGTTGACAGTACATAAAACCAGTAGAAATCATACCTTACTAATATTTTCACATCTTTTCTGTAAGCATATAGATGAACAGAAATGTTGTTTAATATACTAATATGATAATTCAGTAAAATATTATTTTTGCTTGTTAGTGGTCTGTTTGCTACCTTGTATATGACTCATTAACTACCATGTAAAAAATAAGTACTATATTAACAAAATATACTTACCATTAAAACCACATGGAGTATTTTGAAACGTGATGGAATATATGATCTGGAATCTTGCATCAGCGTGTGCATTACGAACAGCGTGTGCTGTTCAAGTCTTTAAAAATTCACATTTGGTATGTCCAGTTGTTTAGCTTCTAGATCAATGAGAATCTGCATTAAATAAGTCTAAAAAACTGATGGAAGTTCTTATCAAAAGATTGTTCTCTTTTTCAAGGAAATGGGTCCTGATGAATACGAAGAGATGGAAGAGGAAGAACAGGAGGAGGAAGAAGACGATGACGATGATTCAGCAGATATGGACGAATCTGATGAAGACGACGAGGAGGAGAGGCGGAGGAGAGTCTTCGACGTTCCCATTCGCAGACGCCGCTGCTCTCGCCTTTTTTAGCAAGCCTCTGCTGATGGAAGCACTGGAATGAAGCCAGCCTGTTCAATAGATTTCTTAATGATGTAAATAACTAAATTGTTCTCAGCATACAGCAAGAAAACTAGCATGAAATATTGTTCTAGGCCCTGGGTTCTATGCGACTACATTAGGAATTGGATTGTTTGGGTTTATTTTGTGGTTTTGATGTTGAGGAAATGGAAATCTTTTTTCCTCTTCTAGAAGTCAGTGGGGAAATAGTTCTCTAGCTAAGGAACACATTTTTTTGTTTCAAAATATTTTATACTTATAAAAATATGGAACTGGGAGGGAATTGTTTTGAATATGGATTTAAAATTTAGCAGAAATACCTACCCAAGGATAGTGAGAAACTATGTGACTGAATAATTCTGTAGAAAGACTTCTTGGAGTTGTGAGTTACTTAGAAATGAACAGAATTTGTAATTAGGCTATTCCATTTAGTGATTCCTATATATTTTGTACTCACAGGAAACTAATTGACTAAATAGCTTGAATGCTAGTTGTTTTGTCCTTTCTTAGACAATCTGTCCTTGAACTTAAAGTTTTCATCACTACAACCTTGAACTTAAAGCCTCTATCGGTATGACCTTGACTTTGAATTTAGTCTTCAACTCTACCAACCTTGAATTTACTTTAAAATCTTCAACACCACAACCTTGAATTTAATTTAAAGTCTTCACCACTATGACTTTTATTGTATTGTTCACAGATGCATCATTTTTGAAACGTAGTGTGTAAAAGTATGTATTGTGTTGTTTATTAACAAAAAATTCTTCACACTGTCTCGTGTAGTCTAAATTTGTAAATACTGCTTGTTTTGTTTCCCCTTTATACACTTGACTGTCTAACTTTGTGATGTGATATGACTTTTATGTTAATATTAAGTATGTTTTCCTGAAATATGGATTTTTTTTGTAATTATATAATTGAGAATTTGGAATGAAATCCTCCAAGTGTCAAAAACTCACATTTTAAAAACATTTTGGTTCTGATGCTGTATTTTGTGTAATTGTCTGTTTTCCATAAATTAACATTTAGTATAAGCCTTTCCTCTTTAGATGGGTACTTGTTGGCCTGTTGCCAGAAGCCCATTCAAAGTCACTTTATGAAAAAAAAAGTCACTATGGCTTTTACTATATCCTGAAGTGTGTTCTGCCTTCCATTTTCCCCAAGAACAGTTCTTTTGTATGGAAAACTAGGACTAGGGAGGTGGGTACACAGTGAAGCAACTGCCATTAGGGACCAGGAAGGCAAACTTACTCTTTCACATTGGCATATGTCAAAATGTTCTGAAATGGAGTAAGTAATTTCTCATTTTTTTAATAGAGTATCGTCAGGCTACCAAATGCTTCTATTATGCCTGTCCTTTTTAATCAACCAACTGAATTTTTAAAGAACTTTCCTGATAAAGGAATAATTTAAAACTAGTTAATGTTGGAAGTTAAAGCCGGCCCAAGGATCTCTTGCCATTCTTTACATCTTTTCTGGATGACCTCTCCTCTCTCTCAGTTCCCAGAGTACTGATGATGCCCCAAATTTCCCTGTAACCTCAACCAATCCTTGCTTCTCAGAGTGCTTCAGACTTGCTTATCAAAATTCACATTCTCTTAGTATGTTGAATGGCCTCTAGTTCATACTAAGGTGTGATTGATTAGTTGATAAGTTCAGATTTTTTATTTCATTGGCAAAAATGTGTTTATGCATAAAAAAGGATCTAACAGTTGGTCAGACTATGCTTTTGGAAAAACGCTGAGATCAGTGGTTAAATATTTCTGCCTCTGAGGTCCCTTGAGAATACCATCTATGCTATTCATTTGACTAAAGTTTGATGTATCAGGATGAGACATAAATAGAAGGTTGGGCAACTTAGGGGCTTCTTGTGAAAAGTCAGAGGTAATTAATTCAGGGCTGATGTGTTTACCCAATGATGTCAATAACATTCCAGATTCCTTCCATCTTTCTGTTCTGTCATCCTTAGCACAAGACTTTAGTCTTCAAGGTTATAAGACAGCAGCTGCAGTATTACTGTGTTCCAGGAAGGCTGAAGAAAGAAGGGAAACATTAAATGGAAAGCAAAATGTCAAACATAAGGCTGGAGAGGTAAAACAGCCAGGTCTCCAGCAGGAGGATAGGTAGAGAAGGGGTGAGGAATGCAGGAATTAACATATGCTGCATAGAGACCTGGTATGAAGGAATTATAATGGCTCAAATAAGACATGCTACAGGCCTGAATTAGGGCAAGCCAAGAGTAGAGAGGATGGAACATACAACTGATGAAGTAGGCAAGAGTTGTTGATTAGATGCGAGGAAGTGGAAATCAAAGTTGATTCCCAGGTTTCTGGCTTGATAAATGAAAAAATTGCAGGGAAAGCAGTGTAACAAAGGTGAGTTCAGATATGGACACATTTTGAGTTCAAGATGTGGGACATGTAGGTGTAGATGTCCAGCAATCAGCTGAATGTGGGAGTAATCAGGACTGAGGAATATTTGCAAATTTTCTGCAAACATATAACTCCAAGGTAAAATAAGTGGATGCACTATAGTCTTCTAGAGAGCACATATAGCAATGGTTCTCGGTCCAACCCTGGTAACATCAGATTATGGGTGAGTAGGGGAAAAGAATCTTAGACTGAAAGGTCAAGGAACTGGAAGCAAAACCAGGAGAGAGTGGCATCTCAGAATCCAAGAGAGTGCCAAAGAGGGAACAGCTAATAGGTTGCACATAAGATAATGCATCTGAAAGAGCTTTGTGAAAAAGCTATCATTGGAAATACATAGATTAGCTGATTTAAGCAGACACACCAAATGAAACTCATTTCCTGACATCCCTAAGCCATCAGAGGATCATGGGAAAAGGCACAAGTCATGATCAGTTCTCTTATGATTTGCCCTGCTTGAATTTTAGCTCATGTCTTATTCCCCTTTGGATTTAGCATTATCAGTCCTAAGATACAATACTTTCCTACCCTGATCCTCCAAGAGTGTCTCATGGTCACCAGCAGAGGTCAGTCTCCTAGAGAAAAACTTGTACTTTTCGCCTATTTTCCACTCTCCCTTCTACCGTCACTCAAAGCCAGTTCTGCAGTGGGCAGGACACTTTCCAAGCAATAAATAGAAACGTCAGGTTACATCTTCACATAAAAATAATGTTCTGTGTGGTGGTTCTGGTCCCAGACTGGTCACTGTAAGCTTTTAAACCGGTTTGTTTCAAACAAGTCACAAGACATGGGTGTGGCTGAAGTATATTTGTGGGCTTCAGAGCCTTAGAGCAGAGAGGAGTTCAGGCTGCAGCAGGGCTGGTTAAAACCAACAGCTGAGACCAGAGACCAGTGGAGGCCCGGCGTGGATATAAAATCGTTTGGAAAATCATTTTAATGTAACTTTTTTTTAAAGGGGGAAATCATAAACTTGAAGTTTTATATTTGTTTTGTTTTCGGTCACATATCGGAGGAAGACACCATAAACTCCATGTCCTGGGTTTTAAAGGTCTTAATTTAGCCCTGGTCACGAGTCTTTTTCTGAACCTAGCCCAGGAGCCCGAGTCCCTTGTGCGCAGTGTCTCCCCAGCTCCTAGGGTGCTCTGGACCCGCGCCGTGACCACCAGGGATCTGGAGCCTTCACTCATACCCACGACCTTGGGTTCGCAGACTGCAGCTCGCAGGAAGAGGCGGGAGCCTGGGCTAGGTGGGGCCCGCGGGAGGAGGCGGAGCCCGCCGGAGCCCAGGCTATAAAGCCGGAAGGGGGTGAGCCTCTCAGACCAGGAGGTGCTGGAAGCGGGGTCCTGGGCGTGGTCAGGTAAGACTTGGGGCGGAGGGGGTGGGTGGAGTCACGCCCGGGCCTACGGCGGCTGCGGACCTCTGCTGGCGCTCGCGTCCTGGCGCAGTGGGTCCGGGCCACAGGAGACCCAGGGCTGGGGGACTCGGGGAGTCCGGGCGGGCTGTGCCCCACCCTGCGCCGGCCTCGGATCCGGAGGGACGGCTCCAGCTCTTTCCTGTACCCCCGGGACGGCATCCCGAAGCCCTGCCCGTGGGCCCGCGGCCTGGCAGGAGTCCCCGCACCAGAGGCCTCCGGTCGCACGCTTCAAGCTCCCCCGAGAGCCCGGCAGAGCACTGGCTCTTTTTGTTTACAACTAAGGAAAAAGGAGGGACAAGACACTCTTTCCGAAACACCCCAAATCCCGCGGGCCATGCTTTCCATTCCCTCGGGAATATTTTCCTCGAACCCAGAGCTTCCTTTCTCTGAAAGGAAGCTCTTGCGATTTAGAGAAAAGAAATCGCTCCTTAAAAGGAGCTTCACGCCACTCCTAAGTGGTCACAGACATGCTTCTCTTACCTGGAGGACTAAATGTCGGATTTTAATGAACAGGAAAGGGCTGAAACAGACGTTTTAAGTCCAAGTTTGGTGGACTTAAAAGGTTTTGTTTACTTGGGCCGGCTCGGGCCGCGCCCTTCTTAGGATTAGAAAGCCAACTTTTATGATTTGAATGGTTGTTTAAGAGAAAGTCTGGAAATTCGGCAGCTCACATGTTCTGTTTTCCTCTGACACATCTGAACAGTGCCAGGAAAATGGCTTCTCCCCTATAGCCGGCAACCTACAGTGAGAAGAGCTGGCAGTCTGACTCACCTTGATGTTATTTACTTCTGAAACTGGAGTCTGACTTCAAAGTTTTTCTTTGTGAAATAGTAGTTTGATCTGGTTGCCACCTTGTGAAGTCTCTAGCTCAGGCGGCTTCCTCAGGTTTTTCTTTTTATCATTGCTTATTTTCCTTCCTATAAATACCCCGTGTCCATTTGAATGTACCTCCTGCTGTGACCAACGGATTCTCTTTAAAATCATCGTACTTAGAGGTGACTTCCTAAAGAGATTAGGGGGCCTCAGCTGAGGCCTGGCTGTCCACCTCTCTCAACTGTAATAATTCTACTTCATTCTAAACAAATCAGCCCATAAATTTTACAGACTTAGAGACATGGCCCACACTATATTGTCAGCTTGTGATGATAGACCCTTTCTGAAAGAGGGAAGCCATCACACACAGGAGGGAGAACTAAAATATGACTTGTATTCAATTCCAAGAATCCAGATCACGAAAACACCTCTACCTACTGTGGCGCCCTACCCTATCTAGCTTAATCTATCTGTTGGTGACGTGGCTCTGTAATCCACTTAGAATCAACACAGTTTGAAGCTTGGCATACCTGAAGTGGTGAATTCGCATTTTCTGATCATAGAGTTTGTGTGTCATAGTTAATGGCCAAGGGCCCGTACTTTGGCATCAGAGAAGGTTTTGAATCTTGGCTCTGCTGTGTGCTGGCAGGATAAGCCTGAGTTAGCAGTCTAATGTAAGTTTATTATCAGTAAAATCATAGACCTTACATCACTAATATAATTCATGGAAATGGCTTGGTTTGGCGCCTGGTGTGTGGAGAGCAAATGGAGGCTATTATTTCGGGTACTCCCACCTTGTTCATGTTCCCCGCTGGGGACAGTTTACTCTCCCTTGCCCAGAGCAGGCACACAGGGCTCAGAATGTTAATTTTGAGGGAAGTGGCAACATTTCCCAAAATGCTGAGAAATTTCTGGCTCCAAAGCAGATAATCGGGAGTTGCCTCACTGTGGACCAAACATGCCTGAGATTTGTGTCTTCTGTATTTTCAAAGTAAAAGCAGAATGCTGTTTGCTGAAATGAACCTTCCCGTAAGAAAACATCCCATTAGGCTGAGTGGCTTGGAAGATAAAAGCCCAAATAAAATGGATTTTAGAGTGAGGAGAGTGGGTATCTAATGGAATTCATTTTTGACAGCTGCAAATATAAGCTCTTAAAAAGGAGCACATTAAAAATTCTGGAGCAGCTCTTGAACCTCAGCCAAAAAAAAAACAAAAATACACCCACGGGTGTGATAGAGTTTACAAGGAGAAGACTTGCTTTTCTGTGCCTCATATCTTTGTGAAATATGGACTCTGTAGGTTTCCTTTTCTGAGGGCGGTGTTGCAACTTAGGTTTCTCTGATAAGAGGCCCTCAGGAAAGCTAGGGACTTGGCAAGTTTGTGTGGTTTAGAGTGTTCTGAGGTGGCTGTTTCTGGCAGTGGGACCTCAAAGTGGGAGGGGCTGCTCATTATGACGTGACTCTTCGGTTTGTCTCTACTGATGTAATTACTTCTCTGAGCTGAGTACCTGATCTCTGTCTAGGCCTGCTTGACTGCCCCAGGCACACTGTATTATGAGGTGATAAGGCAAAGTTGTAGGCTCTTGACACTACTAGCTACTTGGTGATGTCCTTGATCAGTACAGCAGCCTGATTCATCTAGTGTGGCTCTGCAACTTTCCTGTTGCATCAAGACAGGTAATTTCATTCCCTAGGGCCTCCATTAATTTCCTATAAAATAAGAACTTTGGGTTTTACCTTTGAGGACACTTCTAGCCTTAATGTTCGACAGCCTGTAAGGTCCCAGGCTCCCAGGAGCAGTAATTATACTCATGGGCATCAGTGAATCTCCTGATGGAAAATCTCTTCTCTGGAGGCCTCAGCTTAACAAATTTATTTCAGAAGCTGAATTCACAAGAAGTCTTCCGCACCAGACATTTTAACAACAGTTAAACACTCAGACCTGGGTTTACGTGTTGCTCTACCACATACTGGTTCTGAGGCTAGTATATTAGTTTTCTATTGTTGCTGAAACAAATCATCAAAATTTAGCAGCTTAACACGCATAAATTTATTAATCTTTTAGTTCTGTAAGTCAGAACTCTGACAAGCCCTCACTAGCTTCAAGTCAAGGTATTGACAGGGCTCAGCTCCTTTCTGGTACTGTGGGAAAATCCATTTTCTGCCTCATTTGGGTTATTGGCACAATACAATCTTTGTGATTGGAGTACTGAAGTCTCATTTCCGGACTGAGCGTCTGTTCAGGACAGTTCTTAGCTTCTAGAAGCCACATGTTTGCTTTGTCTGTGGCCCCTTCTCTCTGTCTTCAAAATCCATAATGGGCAAAGTTCATCTCGTTCTGAATCTCTTGCCTTTTCTGTTTGCACAGCTTTCTGACAGACTGCCGCCTTCCTCTCTCTCTTAAAAGTAGTCACCCAGGTGATTACATTGGGCGCACTGGATAATGCAGAATAATCTCTAACCTTAATCTCATCTATAAAGTCACTTGCCATATAAGGTTACCTGTATTCACAGGTATCTGGAATTAGAATGGGGACATCTTTGGGGAAGAGTGGCATTATTTATTCTAGCTTCCACAGTTGTGTAAATTAGTTACCCTCCTCAACCCTCAGTTTTCTTATAAATGGAAGTGGAGATTGTGTGAGGCTTAAACACAGTTAACATGTCAAGAGCACCTAGCAACTGGCCCTAGTATTTGCTAACAAAACAGAAGTGGGTATAGAAAGGAGAGCTTGCTAAATGGCTGGCATTCAGTGACAGCCCAGTGTATAGTTACATGGGCCCTTAAAAGAGGCCCCTAATTATTTTATCAAACTCTTTCCCTTTCTGCTTTTCAACCTTTTCCTGACCATCATCAGCCAATTCCTGAGCAGCAGATGACCAGCAAAGATGTGAGAGATGTCATTCCTAGCCTAGAGGCAGATGAGACCTTACCAATAGCCCCAGCTGCCTGCCAGGCATAAGTCCTGGCCTATGGGACTCCAGAGGAATAGAAAGTGGATCTCCCTGGGTTAGAGGAGCTGTCAAGATGGGCTTGGGGAAGCAGGAGTGGGGTTGGAAATTTCATATATCTGCTAGTCATGGTTTGGACAATTAAAAACCTCTCTGCCTTGGCTTTCTTGCAGACGAAAGGAGAGTTTGACACTCACTGCTACATTTTTAGGCATGACTGTAACGGGGACTAGTCATCAAAGTTACCCAGAACCCCTCTATACTTCCCACAGTGAACAAGGATGTAACATGGACTGTTACCGGTCCATGCGCCCAACACTTCGAAATGCCAAAACTCAAAATGTCTGTGTGTAGTAAGGAAAGGCTTACTGATCTAGAATGTACCAACCAAGAAGATGGGAGACCTAGTGGCTCCTCAAATCCATCTTACCAAAGGACAGAGTTCAGGCTTCATGTCTGCCAATGGAAGGGGGAAATGGGAGGAGCTGTTTTTATAAAACTCAAGCCAAAGCAGATTTTCCAGTTAATGATCAGCATGTTCATATGCAAGACTAAGAGGAAGCTATTAGCCTGAAGGCCCTGGGAATAAGACAGACTTGACTGAGATAAAAGCCGGAAGCCTGGAGCCTTGCACTGTTGCTCAGGTGGAGAGCCAGAGCTTCCAGGCTGAGCCTTTGCCTCCTGTTCTGCTGCTAAATGCATGTTGGTGCCCTCCAGAGTCACTCCTTTAGTCTGATACACTTCACTGGGTGCCAGCTCAGCTAGCTGCTTGGGGTGGAGTTGCACTGCAACAGAGCTGTGTTAAGTACTTTACTCATACTCATACTTGATTAAACAGCCCTTGTCGGGAAGGAAGTGCTGTCCCCACTGCATGCTGCTGAACACTGAGTTCTGGCGCATGGAGTTTATTAAAGGCTCCACGGCTGCTGTCGGTGAAAGCCAGGGCAGGCCCAGGCATTCCTGACTCCGGGCCTGATATGCTTTTTCTCCCCGAAGCTGCCCCTGTCACTAGTACGCACAGCATTTCTTCAGTAAGCTGAGGTCTTGGGGCAGGAAAGGGGACCAAGCGCTGCCCCACCGAGAGCACGCCTCGGTTTATGGCACCCAGCCCAGTAGGCTTCCCATGCTTTTTTGGTCTGCTAGCTCCTTCCCCAGGTCTCCAGAAGCCCTCTAGGCCTTCTAACTCTAGGTTTCTGGGATAACCAGCAGTCATTTATCAGTTTGTATGTTTTCTTTTCAGATTCCATAGACAATCACAATGGGAAGCAAAGGAGGGTTTGTCTTGCTCGGGCTCCTGCTCATCCTGTTTGCCCTCTACCATTCAGGTGAGTGTCCGAAGGATGTGGATTGGACCATAGAAGCCTCCTTGGCCATGCGCTTCCTGTTTCTCAGGCCTCAAGGAGATAGAGCTGATGCCACAGTCCTCAGCATGGCCTTACTTCTTTGCCTTCCAGTATTACAGGTCCAGGGTTATGTGACAACTCCTTCCTACGTTAGGGCCTCACCCTCAGAGGAACACCTTCCTGAGTTACAGCCTGTCTTGGGTTACAGAGCTGCTTTGAGGGGAGGGACGGAGAGGGGTGCACCCAGCAGCTTAAGTTTCACCCCTCTCACCACAAGCTGCTGGACGCCATCTTTACAGCGCTGAACTCAAACCCTCTGCCCTGGGGCTTCTCCTGTGTTGCGATGAGGGTGACAATATAGTAACAGCTGTAGCGGCTAATGCTTATAGCATTTACGTGCCGATCGCTGTTGTGAGCATTTCACAGGTATTTATTTATTTCTCATGTCTACCCTATGGAATAGGTGCTGTTTTTATCACCATTTTACAAATGACAAGACTGAGGCCCAAAGAGGTGAAATAACTTATAAAATATCCCACAGAAGTGGTACAGCTTGAATTTGAACCCAGACAGCCTGGCACCAGAACTTCCACTCTTACTACCTTCCCCTCCATACCACCCCTCCCTGGCTGCTGGAAGTACCTGTGTATTCCTCAGTCTTAACCTCTGTAATACTAAAAACGCCTGTGTGACTTGCTTTACTTCGTCATAAGGAACAAATGTATCAGTAGCTTCAGTAGCTACCATATATTGAATGCCTATTACATACTAGGGACCGCGTCAAACCTTGTCTCATGTAATCCTCCCAGCCATTCTGTGAGGGGTTAGTAAGTGTTGTTCTACCCATTTTATACTTGAAACTGAAGCAAAGAAGAAACTAGTCCAAAGATACATTGGAATATACTCTCCCTTTCTGAGGAAAAAAAAAAAGGAAGTCACAATTCTACTTCTTCCCTACATCCTCTAATTCGAGCCAGGAGAGGTTACAGTGAGGTTAAGCTATGTTAAGACATTACATTACCATCTGAATTGTACCCCAGTTTTTTCTGGAGTAAGAAGAGCCTGGTCATGCCCACTTTCCAACAGTCTGTTTACGGAGCAGGCTTGGGTTTGGGACATTAGCTGTTCTGTGACAGATCTCAGGGTGCACTTAAGGCATTCCTCAGAGAGTTGGCATTTGAGGCAGATAATCCATACCCTGGTTTAGCAGATAGAATATTGAATAGTTAGTTGTCTGTTAATTTATTGCTTGTCCCGGTGTGGGTCCAACCCACAATTTGTGCTGTTTCCTTCTAATTCCTACTCAGGATGATTAGAAGAACGTCGTGGTTAAATCAAGCTTGGGTTTCAGAACTGACAGCCTGGGTTTGAGTCCCTGGTCTCTCACTTAGTTGCTGTGTGACCTTGGACAAGTTAGTTAATGTCTTAGTCTTACTTTTCTCTTGAAAAATGGCAGTGGAGATCATTGAGCCTGCCTCTTCTAACAAGTCTGTGAAGATGGAGAGCTTTGCACATATATTTAAACACTGAATGAATGTGTTAGCTCTAAATGTTCCTGCTCCACTGTAGTTCCAAATGTGAGCTTTGGTTCTTCTGTGTAAAGGTTTGTCAAGAAGCCAAATGAACTCTAGCTCTAGCCAGGAGAAAATTGACTCCTGTGAGCAACCTTTTTGAATAGCCAGGCTAAAAAATGCCTCCCTCATAACATTCTTTCCTCTGATGAGTGTACACAAATCTGGAGCCAGGAGGAGACTAGAAAAATTGCATCTTTGTTCCTTCTTATTGTGGCTCCCCCCTCACACAGGCATGACAAACACCGATATTGGGGAGGAGAGGCAGAATGGGATAATAGAGGCCTGCCCCAAGCGTGGCAAATACTCATTACATGGCAGACAGCATATAGCAGGAAGAAAGTCATGTCTAATTATAGAAAAGGGTGTGTCTGCACGAATTAGGCAAATTTTCTTAAACCTCTTACTTCTCAGCCTCTTCCCAGCACAAATGTGGAATATGGCCATTCTTTTTCTTGTCACCATTGATATGGAGAAGGGAAAATAATCGAGCAAAACCTCAAGTCTGGATAGCAAAGATGATTGATCCTTAAGAATGTGAATGAGAGCAAGAGTCATTTTTCAGACTGGAGGCAATTTGCGTCTGATGTATGCTGACTCTTATTTTCAGTGTCACTGCTTATGCCTGGCTGTCCCACTGCCCTGAGTTTAAGGCGTACAGCTGCTGTCTTTCCCTTGATCGTCTATGCTGGCTATGGGCAAATCCCTCCTCAGGAATCAGCTTCAGTGATGACACCTGACACCAGAGTTATCACACTAGTTCTATACAGAACCGAAGAGTAAATATTTGAGACTTTGCAGGCCAAGAGACAAAAGCAAGCACTTTATGTAGGCTTTTACATAAATAACAAAAGAAAACAAATTTCTACAAACTTTTGACAATTCAAAACGTAATAACAGTACGACTATAATACAAATCTACTAACGAGAAGACGGAATTCTTTTTAAATATGTCATTACATTGCAGATTAATCACTCCCCATTGAAGGGAATAGGAAGCTTCTCGACTGTACAGCTAATATGGATTTTTAAATATGGAAATTCCTTTTATACTTGCATCAGGGCCCCCAAAATGCTGCTGGAACTGTATTTTGAGCTTGAAAAAATAAATCTGCTACAGATTTGTGTGGGGATGGAAGCAAGCTGAATTGCCGACCTCTCCCTATCATAATGGAGAATGGTGGGCTTTCTTCTGCTATCAGGAGAGCAAGGCAGTGCTCTTCTACCAGATTCTTACGGGTTTTCTTCCTGATTCTAGGTCATAGCCTGGAGTGTTATAGCTGTCTTATTCCAACTAAAACCTGTACTGACGCCGTCAATTGTACAGACAATTCTGATGCGTGTCTCTACGTCAAAGCTGGTAAGAGCCTCCCTCTTTCCTCTCCTAATTGTAATGGGATGATGAGAGCCTGGAAAAAAATTATGCCACTCTGATTCTTGTTAGACTTGTATTCAACAAGTGATAGCTACCATGTAGTAACACCAGTTACACGTAGCACTAAGCACTTTCCATACATACATTTTAATTTAATGCTTCCCACCTACCACTCAGGGTACTATTTTATTCTTGTTTGATAAATGTGGAAACTGAGGCTCATATTAAGCAACAGACAAAGGTCAAATAATCAACCCAGGATCTGAATATGGTCATTCATCTAATTCTAACACTTATTCTCTTAACAGCAACACTGGCTACCTCCCCAGCTTTTAAGAGCCAAAGTGTGTCGGAGCCTGGGCTAGGGGTCAGGGATGCACAAAGGAAGAAAGGAGACAGAATTATGATAGAGGCCTATTTAGCTGTCACAAATATCTTTATGTATACCGCTCTTTCCATGGAGTATTCAGCACATAACAATCCTGCAGCAGAGCTCAAAGGACAAGGAGGGAAAGAGTATTCCTGTGAGTGGCAAAACCAGGAACCAAGATTTGGTGGCCTCAGAGTAGGGCAGTCATGGGCATGGGGTAGGGTACTGCTAACACTGACAAGTCCTGTCAAACTGCATTTCCCATATTGGTTAGACTCTAGAAGTTCAATCTCCATAAACCCTGTTAAAATAGGATTTATGAAATGGACAGAGGAAAGAAACCAGCAAAGGGACACCCTCTGTTCTTATTGGATATGGTTCTGGATTGAATCGATATGTGGAAATGATACTAGTGAGGAATGGTTATTTTATGGTCTCCTTGGTTAGGTAATGTATAAGGTAACGCCTCCCCCCGCCCTTTTCAGACTTACATCTCTAAGAGATAGAAATAAAATCCCCCTTCAATGTTATTTCACTCTTACACCCTCTACTATAACCTTTTCATGGTGGGAACATCAGGGAATGCTGAACAGGTCAGGTAAATTCATGAAAGGCTTGGGAGACCCACAGATTCAGAAAAACCTGACAGAAAGGAGGAAAAGATTAATTTCCTCAGAAAGGAGGAATCCCTCAATAACTAAGGACAGATTAGAATTATCCTGTCTTAAAAAAGCAGGCGTGTCCTGCTTTTGATGATTTTGATATAAACTCCTGGAATGCAGCTCACATCTCAAGCCCTCTATGCAAGGAACTTGACTGCATAGGTGGATAGTCCCTCTGCCCCAGGAGCACCCTGTTAATTCATTGTAAATACAGAAAGCATCGTAAGGCCTCTAGAGGGAACATAGTCACTCACGCCACAAATATTTGCACACCAGTTATATATGAACAGAGACCTGGTTTTTAATCTCAATGTCATTTGGAACCTTACTACAAAATGTGTAATTTGCAAATGAGAGAAAAAAAGCAATATCACGTTTAGAATAGGTATATGAATTATACATGTAGAATTAGCAACTAAGACCTCTAAGCTCTGATCTCTGTCCTGCCACCAGTTAACTTATTTCTGCTTCCATTTTTTACTTACGAGATGTAAGTGTTGGATGGTAGAGGTGGGAAGGAGAGGGAAAGAGGGAAGTAGACTAGATAGAGCCAATCTTTTTTCCAGGTCTCAAAACCCATTGTTTCTTATCTGAATTACTAGACTTCTAATTTTTTCCAACTTTACTGACGTATAATTGACAAAAGTGGGAAATATTTAAGGTGTACAATGTGATGATTTGATATACGTATATATTATGAAATGATTACCACAATCTAAAACATCTATCATCTCACATAGTTACCTTTTTGTGTAATTAGAACACTCAAGATCTATTCTCTTAACAAATTTCAGATATACAGTACAGTATTACTAACTAGTCACCACACTATACAGTAGATTCCCAGAAGTTATTCATCTTACAATGAATTGTTAAGTTTTTTTAAATGCTTAAGGGAAACAATTTTGCACACTTACTAGAATGGTCAAAGTCTAAAACACTGATACCACTAAATGCTGCCAAGAATGTAGAACAGCAGGAGCTCTCCTCCATTGCTGGCGAGAATGGTACATGGTATGGACACTTTGGTAGTTTCTTAAAAAACTAAACACTCTAACTGTAGAAGTCAGCAATTGTTCATTGATATTTACCCAAGTGAGTTGAAAACTTACATGCCTACGACAACCTGCACATGAATGTTTATGACAGATTTATTATAATTCCCAAAACTTGGAAGCAACCAAGATTCCTTCAGTAGATGAATAGATAAATAAACTGTAGTACATCCAGATAGTAGGCTAAAAAGAAATGAGTTATGGAGCCATAAAAAGACACAGAAGAAACTTAAATACATATGACTAAGTGAAAGGAGCCAACCTGAAAAGGCTACATACTACGTAATTCCAACTGTGTGACATTTTGGGAAAGGCAAAACTAAGGAGACAATAAAAAAAAAGTCAGTGGTTGGCAGGGGTTAGCTGGGGAAAGGGAGGGGGATGAATAGGTGGAGTGTGAGATTTTTTAGGGCAAAGAAGCTACTCTGTATAATACTGGAATGGTGGATACGTGTCATGCATTTGTCAAACCCCTCAGAATGTATATTATCCAGCATGAACCCAGGTGTAAATTATGGACTTTGGGCAGTAATCGTGGGTCCATGTAAGCCCATCAGTTGTAACAAATGCACCCTTTTGGCGGGGGATGTTCACATTGTGGGGGGTTGCTGGGGTGGGAGCACCAGGGAACTGTGTGGGAACTCTGCTGTCTGCTCAGTTTTGCTGCGAATCTAAAACTCCTCAAGAATAAAACCCATTTTTTAAAAGGAGAATGTGAACCTTAAATATTTCTTTCTTCTTGTGTACATAAGTCCCAAAATTTAAGCTAGATACACAGCACAGCAGTTCTTGAAATATAGGTATTCTGACCTTACAGGAAGGCAGATACTGACCAAGTATCTAAATCCCCCTCCAGCTCTGGAGACAGCAACCTGGGAGAGGCAGGGCACACTGGGCTGAAAGCCAGGCAGACAGGTCGTTAGAGAAGTCCTTTTACTATTCTAGCCACATTTCCCCCGCAGCTGTAACATGGGAATACTTATCTCTTGGGATCAGAAGAGCACTTAGAGGAGAAAATGGGTATGATAGTGCTGTGCAGATTAAGTCTAGAAGAGAGACAGGCATTGGATGTTAATTCAGCCACTTTTTACTGGCATCCTGGCCAGATCCTGGCAATATAGATCATGTAGAGTCTGGCAGGAGCCTGTGATGATGGTGCCAAGTGATCATTGCTGAAATGGCCTTCTGAATAAAGTGCGCACTTAGGGGTGTCTAGGACAACTGTGGACTTGCCTGGTGAGGGCAGACTCAAGGCAAATCTTCAAAGATGGGGAGGATGAGCCAAGCAGAAGAGAGAACCTCTAATATTCCAGTGACTGATACAATCTACTTTTATGTGAGGGGTTCTGGTGAGAAGTTCACCATCCTAAGGGATTATGCAAATAAAATAATTCAAGTAAAGTTCTTGGCTCACTGCCGGACACATAGTAAGTGATGAATTGGTAGCAGTTATTAATACATTACTGTCTGCTCTCCACAGGTTGTTAGGCTTCCCTGATGAAAATTCTGATAGCGTTATTGTTCTCCCAGTTCCAATGCCTGCTTATTACTACAAAAAGCAGTAACTTGTCCTGCTCAACAGCATTCTCTAGTACAGTGTTAGAGAAGCAGCCACCTCAGTGCTTATGACCCAAGTATGTAGAGCCATTGAAACACTCGATGTGGCCTGTCCCACTTGACTAAACTTTATTAAAATCCAGCCCAAACATCCATTCGCTCTGAAGGGTGGATGGGACAGTTATTCCTATAGTTAGTTATAAGCTTACAAGTTTTGTTCCAAGCTATGAATGAAATTGGATAAATTAGTTACAAGCCTTAAATAAGAAAATGAGCATTCGTATTTTTTTCTTTCCAGCACAGAAGATAAAAAATAATAATAATTCCAGGGCAAGGACCATTTCTTCTGTATTTGTGTATCCTGAGCATTGAGCACAGTCTTAGCACAATAGATAGTTTTGTTTTTGTTTCTGTTTTTGTTTTTAGTTTCAAGTATATAGAACATTGGTTAGACATTTATATAGTTTATAAAACGATCCCCCGTTCCTTCTCTCCTTTGGTTATTAGACAGTTATGTTTGAAAAGAGAAATCTACCATAATTGTTCTATCTCAACTAACACACATTTTTTCCACTTAACACAATTTTTCTAAATTAAAAAAAAAACAAACTATAAGATAATTGGCATATATACTTTTTGGCCTTTATTTTTTCTATATGGGCACAAATTGGGACCATAAAGGCACATTTTTTTAGAAACATTTTCTGTGTTACTGAATAGTCTAATGATTTTCAAATGAAGTTTAAAATATTTTTTAAATAAATTTATGTAATGACTCGAAAAAAAATTTAGTTCATACAGAAATGAGCAAATGAAGGTTAGTCTTATTTGGGAGTCCTATAGAAAACTGATGCATTTTGCCTCACCCCTAGACTTTATTTACACAAGTGGATCACATTCCATATAGAGTTCTGCATCTAGAGTAAGATATAAATTACAAACTAGAATGTGTATTTTAAGGCATACAATACATTTACTTAACTGTTTGTTCCCCTTTACTACCCAACTGGGGTGCACATTCTTGCCCAGGCATCTCTACTTTTACAAAATAAGTTCTAAGAAGTGGGATGGAGGGTTCAAAGACAGGTACAGAACTTTTTACTGACTTGCTTACCCTCGTGTGTGTCTTTCTCCCACAGAAGAACGAATATATCACCGGTGCTGGAAGTTGAAAAATTGCAATTTTAAATACATTTCAAATGCCTTAGATGAGAATAAACTAGACTACGACTGCTGCCAGAGGAACCTGTGTAACGGAAGTGATAGGATGAGTGCATCAGGGAAAACATTTCTGTTCATGACTCAGCTGCTTGCAGCATTCTGGAAGTTTTTTCTCTGAATCAGTACCCAGAGGGCTTCTAAACTCCCTGTTTCTGTGTATTCCTTATGTCCTTTACTGCTGTGTTCCAAAAACTTTGTATGTCCAACTGGATCCTGCTGGGAAAGATTAAAACTAGCATGAGCAATGTGGATAAGAGAGAGACTCAAGAAACTCTGAAGACCGGTCCTGTTTGCAGAGAAGGCCTGTTTGAGGAAAGTTTAGAATGAAGGAAATGACATGTGGTGGAGCTAGGTTACATGCTTCTTCCTTTGCTCTTTGCAGTGACAACTTGACTAACTTCTCTGCAATTCTCAGTGATTTCCTATCTTGCTTCTTGCATGTAGTTAAATAGTATAATCAATACTTTTGGAAGAGTGGGACAAGGGGTGGGGGGTGTTCTTTTCAACAGTCCCTCACAGGGAATGCTTTAATGCAGTGTGGGACCTCAGATGTCATCATAAACAGAAACAGGTATGCAGGGAAGTGTTTTATGTGCTGACATCAATCCTCTTGAGTCCTAGCTGACTTAGAACAGATTGTTTAAAATATGCTTATAAGATCTGTTTGCATAATCACAGATGTTGGGGCTTTTAGAACCTCAGCCAGTTACCTGAAAAGTGATATACCTTTTCAGAAGGGTAAAGTTTTGCCTTTTTCCTGTAGATGCTAGTGAATAAGTCTCAAGATCCAGTAGACTTAATGACATTTGTATTCTTATACTTGGCAGTATTTAACAGAATAGCCTGACTTTTGCAGGTAAAAATGGGATTTCTTGATTGATATATTTTTTTAAAAAGCCATTGGTTATGTAATCTGTTAGACAAACTGAAATGAATGATGCCTTTCTGAAAATAAAATTTAATCAAATGCTTGAGTGTGGTCATCGGCACAAGTAGATAACAGCATAAGCAGCATGCCCCGTGAAAGGAGAGAATATGAGCAGTACTAGTTTTCTTCTGTTGATGCTGTAGATAAATAAAGACTTTCTCATCCAAACCTAGCACATTATTGGTACTCTGTGTTCCCTTTTGGCTCAATCATCTTTAATTCTGTGTTCCAAGACAAAATACCAGGTGTCACTCTCTGTTACTGAACTCAGAGGGGTTCCTTTTGCCTGCATGTGTCAATAGCCAAAAGAGACATGAGACAGGAGTTTGCAGCAAAGGAAGTAGAGGTTTACTTAAGGAAATGGTGCCAAGCCTGGAGACACAGCAGAGCTGGCACTCAAAGATCCAGGTCTCTGATGACCTCTAGGGAATAGGTTATTTAGGGAAATACTCAGTTTCTAAGGGAGTTGAGGTCGTGTGCTCTACTGATTGGTCAGTGCTAGGGTAAGAGGCAGCTGATCATCAGATCAGGTCCTGATGTCAGTCATGGCATGTCCTACCTGGTTTCAAGGGGATGCTGGTAAGATCACTCCACTTTCATAGGTGTGAAGCTGCAGGATGTTATCTTCAGTTTGACTAGAACTTTTCTCTCGTCAACAGGCCTGAGACTTTGAGTGAAGGAGAAAGAAGAGAAAAAGTCATTTTAAAGAAGTGAAGATTTACATGGTTATAATTCCTTAGCAGGACTTTTTCAGCCTAACTGTGCCTATAGCCACCATCTGAGCAAAGCAACTCAGTTCATATAGGGCTTTTAAATTAGGACCAAGAATCAACTTTTCCTTAAGCAGAAAGTGAAATTCAGGGGCACTTTACAAAGGGGATTCGACCAGACCACAAAAAGCCAGATGTTGACCAGTTCCAGAACTATCAAAGATTGAGATTCCCGGGTGAGACCATCTGACTACTAAAAGTGGTCATGTGCAACTTTTGGGCCAGAGAAAATTGAGAAAAGGGTAGTTAAAGCAGAAACTAGGTGCTGTGAAATGGCGAGAGGGCTGCGGGAAGTCGAAATCGGCAAAGGTTGTACAAATGGCCTTAAGCTTCAAGGTTTCTGGAGAAAGTTGCTTTGATTCATGCCATAGACTATGGGGTGGGTGTCTGGACCCAAAGGCAACAATACTTCAAAGGCCAGATGAGTGGAAAGTTGGTAGCCTTTGCATAGCTTTACAGGAATGTTCATATTGAGTTCAGTATTAGGTGGTAATGACCCCATTGGATCTTCTCTTTGGGGGGGAAGGGGATGAGCTATGGGTGCACAGTACACCAAGTGGGTGGGTAAGTAGAACTCATAGTATGTCCTGAAGGATGCTGGCCCTTTGTCTTATCCTCGGAAGTACTGAGCTTTGAGGTATGGGTATATTCCCGTGTCCTTGCAGTCGGCCCTGCAACTTACATCAAGTAGTGTGATCCTCAGAAAAAAGGCTGGCCTATGTATTTTGGACTTTGGGCCTCTTGAGTAAGAACCATGCTTTATTTGTGTGCAACTTCAGCAGGGCCAGATAATTTATCTCACACATTGTGAGTCCCTCATCCTCATCTGTGTTCAAAGTCTGCTAGCTCAGGTTGTTTTTGTTGTTAGCTTGCAAACATCTGAACTAATAACAGTTCTAAGGGATTCTTAATGTGCTGGGAAGGCACAGAGCTGGGAGGAGGTGGTACTGACCTAACAATCACTAGGAGTACTAGTGATGAGGGGTACCTTCTGGTGTGAGGTTCTATGTTCCACGGTTTACATGTGTCTTCATCAGTACTATTATCCCACTTTAAGAGGAGACTACATTTGGAGAAGTGAGCTGAATCGCTAACGGTCACTGAGGTAATTAATGTGTTGGCAAGTCCAGGATTCACACTGAACTTCCCAAGGCAGCCACTCTGCCACCCTGCCTGTTCCACAGTTCAAACGTACACCAGTCTGACCTTGGAAAAAAGCCTGGAACAAGCCCCTGGTGCTTTTTTGCTTTGAAGAAATCGATTCCTGTCTTTTCTGAGAAAAGAAAACATTAAGTACAGTTATATTTTTTACTGGACAGTGAGGTTACCCGAGCTTCACAAAATCTAGTTAGGCCTTTTAGGAAACAAGATAGTTTAAAACTCTGTGTTTGCCACGGTCCGTTCTCAAAGGAGCACTGCTTCTTGTCAGTGTTTTCAAGTGGCATAGCAGTGCTTAAGGGCATGCGTGGGTTTTGTAGTTGAGAAATTGGGTTTGATCCCCTGTCTTTCACTGATTGGCTATGTCTCTGGACAAGTGTTTTGGACCTCTCTGAGCTCTGGCTTCCTACACCTACCTCAAAGAATTGTGAGGTTTGAGGTCACGCATTTATCAAGTGGCAGTTAGAAAGTAGGCTATAATAAGGATGCAGGTTACACAGAACACTGGGCAAAGCTTAAGGGATCTGAGACTACAGGGAACCCTGTGGCATTCATTCCACTGGCTTTGACATGAGTAGAAACTGATCAGAGGTCTTTAAAATTACTTAAAGGATTATTCACTGTAAAATTTTTATTTAAAGATTCCTATTTACGCACACGTATTATTTTGGAGTAAGATCAGTGACCACACCGCTTAACTTCTAGGTGGTGTCTCTGTGGGTCCATTGTAGGTAAGAGTCTTCTCTTCCCTGGCAGCTGTGTAGGTCCCGAGCCTCTGGGTCGGGGAGAGGGTCAGCATGGACCCTGCAGAGGGAGAGCACACTGAACAGGGAGTCGAGATTCTGGCATTGTGGAGTGGGGAGCTTCTTTTCTGTAATCAGTGTCCCTAGAGGTGCTGCCTTTCTCATCCTTGCTACATGCAAGTTAGCCAAACCCCAGTATGTTAATCCTGTATCTACGACTAGTACTCATGCTAGCTCAACAAACTCCACCCAGTCTGGTTGTAGGTTTTGAGGATGTATCACCATCAGCCAACTTAACCCTGAGATGTGGCGGTGCTTCCTGGTATACAAGGGGTCTCACATATTGCTGTGGGACGGGGCTGTGGCCAGAGCTATAACTTAGCGTTGTGATCCCCTGAACTACCAGTGTGGACAAAATAGGACCTGGCACTACTTTTTTAACAAGGAATGCAGAAATCACAATTTGAGGGCTTACTGTGTGCCAGGCACTACTCCAAGCATTATGTATACGAGTTCATTTAATATTTCTCAGTAACTATAAACAGTATCGCCTATAGCCCAAGCCATCGGAGTGCTTACAAATTGCAATTCCCTGTGCATTTCACTGGTTTGGGCTAGTGCCTGGGTGGCTGCCCAGGGGTTCAGCCAGGTCTCTCTATATCGTTCTCCCTTGGCCCTTTTGTGTTGCTTGAAATAGTTTCAGAAATTTTCTGTTCTTTGCAACCAAATATCTCTGACCAAGATAATTAGTAGAGAGAAGAGTTAACTAAACCAACATTTTCTCTGAGCTATAGGAAGAAGTTTTAAAAAACCCTAAAGATTGGAATGGAAATCATGTGTATATGATGTGAATAAAGCCATTTTCAGATTTTTTTTTAAATTGGGGTTTGCAGTAAGATCTTGCTGCGACAGACTTTTACTTAAACACAATACATTTTCAGAACAGTTATAAAAGTTCCTTTTTCCTGCCCCTATCATTGACTAGCTCTGAGGCCTTGCACATACTGCTTCACCACTCTGATCCTCTGTGTCATCATCAGTCACAACAGTAGTACCTATGATAATGGACATTTTGGTTTTTAGCCACTGGACATGTTTCTGCTCCCCCTCTGATAACAAAACCATAGTTGCCTGTTGGGGAATTATTTCCACCCATTAAGTGCAGTCTTGGTGAGACCATTAATGAAGGGGGTCCACCTGCCTCTTGCCAAAAGGTAGGCATTTTTTCTCCTGGGATTTAGGTCCTGAGTTACAGAAAAACGCAAAAAAGCTATTTTGGTTGAAGCTATAAGTCTCTCAGGAAGGCTACAAGTAACAGACAACCCAACTTAGAAGATAGGAAGCTTGTGTCATTGGTTCAGCTGCTCAGCAGTGCCTCAGTTGGTATATTTGTGATATTATCTCATAGCCCTTCGTATTAATTCTCAGTATTAACCTCTCTTGCTTGTCACAGAAAATTCTGACAGACCTACCCTATAAGTGTTACTGTGAAGATAACACGAGAGCACGTTACAGTAAGTGGTCAATAAGTGTTAACTCCAATTCTTTTGCACAACTAGTTGATGCTGGTTGATGGAACTTAAACTCAGCTCTCTCATCTTCCAAGCCCCTGCGTTCTCCACTCTATTAAACTGCCTTTCAGGCTTCAGTTTATTTAAAAATCTGCTTACTCTGCAAGCGCATAAGAGCACATCTACCAAAGAAAACAAGAATAGGGTCTGGGCTGCATTTTTTAGAAACTTTCTTGTAATAGTGGGTGTTGCAGAGGGCGATGGGAATGCCTCGGGCCACCAGCAAGGACCAACACAATGGCTAATTCAGATGAGTAATAAAGAAAAGACTGTTCTGTGTTTCCCAGGATAGTGGGGACTTGAATTGTGACACAAACAACTTCTAGTGAGAGCCAGCCTCCTGCCAGGAAGAGGATAGAAAGCCAGAGGACCTGAAGGTGGCCTTTCCCTGAGAGCTGTGGGAAGGTTGGGAGGCTGCAGGAGGATGTGGGAAAGAGGCTGAAGCCTGGGGCCAGCCTGCCTGTTTGGAGTTCCAGCTCTGAGCTAAGCAGTCACAGGACCTCAGGGGAGTTGCTTAAACTCCTGTGCCTCAATTTTCTCACCTGGAAAATGAGGATGATAACCTACAGCTTGAGGTTGTTAGGAATATAAAATGATTAAGGCAAGTGCCTGGCACACAGTAGCGTCTATGGGTCTAATTTCACTCAAAAGGAAAACAGGTCATCAGCTTCTAGAGTGTAGGGCTTGCAAAATTATCTGGAAAGGGTCTGTTTTCCAAGAGAGACCCCCCTACCACCACCATTTTCCTCATCATTTCACTAGGACTTAATGGTAATTTAAGGAATCCGTGTATAACTGTGTAATAATCATAGTCATTCTTTATGGAGTTCCCACTACGTGTCCCAAGTATTACTTACACATATTTTCATCAAATACATCAACCCTGTAAAGCAGATATTGTCTTCATTTTATAGATCAGAAAACAGAGGTTCAGAGAGCTGACATGACTTTCCCAGAGTCACTAAGAGTCCTGGATTCAAACAAGACTCATGTCTTAGTACATTAAGGCTGCTATAACAAAAATACTATAGACTGGGTGGCTTAAACACAAACTTATTCCTCACAGTTCTGGAGCCTGGAAACACCAAGATCAAGGCTCCAGCATATTTGGTGTCTAGAGACAACCCACTTTCTGGTTCACAGTATAAAAGTGGAAATTCTCCAGTTACTGGGAAGTGAAATCTCCAGGTGCCTGCCCCCGGGAGGAGTCGTAAATCAGTTAGAGGGAGGTTATCTCCAGGCGCCAGTCTCAAGAAGAAACACAACATTCCAAGGTGCAGATAATGAAACTGTCTGCTAGCCCTGTTTGCTTTGAGAGTCCCCTAAATACATTTATCTTTGTGCAAGACTTTAACTGCTAACTTCTGCTTTCTGTAATCTGCTTGCTTGCTTGCTTATTCAAGGATGTAGTTGGAGGCTTTATAAGCTGCCTCTGTTATGGACCGCACCTGGACAAGATGACCTCAGAGCCGAATTAGAATCAAAAAAGAAAATTTTATTACGAATTCGAATCCGGGCTCAAGCCTCCACTGCCACAGCAGCGAGAACAAGAGCCCCGATCCTTAGCATGGGGTTCCTTATATTAGGTTTATGGCGGGCTAACTTGGCGCGCGCGGGACAGGTTGCAGTTCCTTATTGGCTAACCATATGGCCTTCTTATGGCCTGACCTTTAAGCAAGCAAATAGGATGTCTGGGCGGAGAATTCCGGCCCTTGGTCAGAGGGGATTGCAGTCTACCTTGCTGGGGGAATTTAAAATTTTCCATTCCGCCATCTTAAGTACATAAGTTCTCATGACCCATTACACCTCCTCTGGAGGCTGGGGGCTAATCTCCTCTAACCCTGCGTAGTAGAGTCAGTCGCTGGCTGGCTAATAAAGGCTCTTAATTCTCTCTGATTTGGCTCTATGGGTCCCTGTTCTCACCTGTGCCATAACAATATGGCGGTCTTCATACTGTCCATACATGGTAGAAGAGATAAGAGCTCTCTGGGGTCTTTTTACTAAGGGAACTAATCCCATTTGAGGGTTCTGTCCTCATGATCTCATTACCTCCTAAAGGACCCCACCTCCTAATAACCTCACATTGGGGCTTAGGATTTCAACACATGAATTTTGGAGGAAAAAGAATTATTCAATACATAACAACTCTTTCGTATTACAAGTCACAAGCTCTACATGTTCCTTAAAGTTGTTGGAGCCAAGGCAGGCATGTCCAATTGTGACATACCCCTAAAGGCAGAGAACTCAGTTAAGGTGTGATTGTTGGCACTGTGTCTAGATGCATAGCTAAAGTGATGGAAGGGGGAAGTGGGACTTCCAGGGGAGCAAGTATAGTCAAACCCAAGTTCATATGTCTGACATGCAGTTGAACCAGTCACTAAAGCATCGAGTATGCAGTAAGAGTTTATTTTGAGAGGCAGCCAGGATAGCACTTGGGGAATTTGAGTGGAGGGGCAGGCCTGATGAGGAAGAGCTTTACAGACGAGGAAGAGAAAGGTTCAGTTTAAATGGATGCAAGCCTGCCCTCTCTTTTCATCACCAACTTGAGTTTCCTGGACATTTGTTTGCAGAAATAATCTATAGGGTGTTGCCTTAACTATCATGGTTTGTACTACCCGTCCAGACTTCACCTTCAGACTAGGGTTTATCTCAGCGTCTGTTTATTGTGACACTTGAGGTTTATTGTAAGGTTATTAGAGGAAACAATCTCTTTTTTAACCTACGCTTTATAACTTAATGATTGTGTTATAATTAAGCCATTCAGTATAAAATCTGTTTAGATTATCTTTAAGTTAAGGAAAAATGTCTGTGAGTCTTTTTACTTTGAATGAATATTGAAGAATAGAGTGAAGAAGTAAAATGGGGTCGCTCTGAGGCAGGACGGGACAAATTTCCCTGAGTGGGGGGAGAGGCCAAGCCCTGTGGAGAGCGAAGAGGGTACTTTGGTGGAGAGTATAAAAAGAATTCAACACACACACCCAAGTTAGAGTCAACAGGAAAGTTTATTAGAAAAGGAATAACACCACAGAGCATGAACTCCTCTAAGAGGCAGAGTGAGAGGGACCCCAAATGTTCAGAGAATTCAGTTTATATATCATTCTTTAGTTCCCATTTCTTTTGATATGGACAGGCAGTGAGGAAGGGGAAGGGGAGGAGTACATAGCACTAAAAGCCCACTCACTGGCTGGCAGTTCTCAGCCTTAGATCCACAGGTTCCACATGGTTTTAGCCAGTGGCAATGAAGGATTGTATTTGGGTAAGGCAGCCACTGAAAGACTGTCATTTCTGTTTCCCCTTCCGCAGGTCTGGGAAATGGGTTATTAGCAATCCCAGCAGAAATCTTCCTTTGTTTTGAAGGTGTCCTCCTGGCCTGGCTGCAGGGCTGATCAGCGTATAGCAGTCTCTATTAATCAGTGTTAATAGCTTGATTAACATTTTAATTCTCTTGCCTCCTCCCTACATTAACACTAGTCAAGCTGTTAAATTACTAAAATCAAGTAGGTTGAAGCATGAGGAAAAAATTCTGTTCTTGTTGTAACTTAGCCTGGGAACTTAAACGTTTAAACTTTCTAGTCCTTTGTCAATGCCTATATATATATATATATATATATATATATATATCTCAAACCTTCAGATAACCCCCTGATTACCACCTGAAGGACTAAGGTAACAAATATTCATATATCTAGACAGCCTGACATCCATTATCCAGACCATCCGTTATCTAGAGGGTCACTATCTCAGACCAATCCAGAGGCTAAGAATGCAGGATTAATTCTTTCCAAGAATGTAAATAAAAACTCTTAACTCTTTTTATCTTCTTCAGAAATCACTGGGTTTTGCCTGATTGTATTTCTGGTTTGCAAACTGGAACATGTATTTCTAGCCAAAGCCCCAGACTCTTGGGTTCTTTCACCAATGTGTACAAATAAAAGCATGTGATTATATTGCATCATTTAAAAAAAAACACGAGGAACATCTGTTTACGTTCTAAGGACCATTTGTATGTAATAACAAGAGCTAATGTTTACTGAGCATCATGGCCAGGTACTTAGATTGTCTCATTTAATCTTGCCAATCCAAGTGAGTAGGTACCATTACTATTCCCATTATATAGATGAGAACCTGAGGTTCAGAAAGGTTCATCTATACAGCCAAGAACATAGTGGATCCAGGGCTTGGTTCCAGGCCTGAGTCCAAAACCCTGGCTCTTAACCACTACTATGGTTCTGTAGTGGTGGGGAAAAAAAAAGTTTTCCTCTACTCTCTTAGGTTCTGTAGCTGGCAAAAGACCGATTAACTGGTCTTGAGAATTAAACTGACAAAAACACAGATTAATAGGAGATAAGATTTATTATGCATGCACAAGGTGGGGGAAAGGAGCTACTCACAAAAAGAAGTGAAAATCCAAGAAGTAGTCAGGTTTGAGAGTTTATAAACTATTTTAACAAAGGGTGATAAATTGTGGACAAGTGACAAGACAAAGGAAAAGGGGTTTGGGCTTCTAGAGGTTGTAAATTATGGGGGGGGGGAATTTATGGGGGAAATTTATGGAAGATAAGGGTCGTTTAGTAAGTTTGTTATACAGTGGCATCTCCAGTCATCTCTTCTTCCCGGAATGGGAGAAGGGAGGGGGGGACCCCTTCACAAGAAGAAATTTATATTACCTTTTCAGAGGGAAATATATGTCCTGCTTTTAGGCAGAAAAGGAGAGGACAGAGAATTCCCCCGTGTCTTCTGTTTCTCAATTGCCTTCAACTTAAAATAATTCTATGTCAAAGTGGCATATTTTTGGGCGGTATATTCTGATCCCTCTCATTTCCTACAATACATAACATTGTTTTGAAAAGTTCCCATATATTTATTGAGTCCTATTATATTCTCAGCATTATAGGATCCTTGGGCTGGATCCAGCTACGTATGGGAAGAAAAAGCTTCTCAGCATCAGATAGACCCCTGCATGGGGATAGGCACCCCTTCCTTTTGGACAGGGTTTACGATTGCTTTACACATACCATTCTGTCTTGTGTCTGATCACCATAAACAACTGTATGAAGAAACCTGGTTCTCTTATTTCTATTTTACAGAAAAGTAACTTAGAAGTCAAATGACTTGCCCAAAGATATCCAGCTTGGACATCTGTCTCTCCCTTTGGGCTACACCCTCGGACACACACACACACACACACACACACACACACACACGCACACAGCATTTGCCAGTGGAACTGGTATTGACTCAGGTCTTGACTGGCCGGCAGCCTAAACTAGCCTCTGCCCATCTTTGTTCATTCATACCAGTCACCGTTAAATGTAGGCTCTCAAGAAAATTTACCTTCCCTCCCTCAGTCCATGACTAATGCCAGCTACTCATGAAAAGATGCTGGGCATGTCCCTTGAGCAGCAGTCCAGATCACTCATAATGAATAAGTGAGTTATTTGTGGTAGATTTCATTTTGGTGGTTAGTTTACTGTCTGTGAGCTCCTGATAAGGAATGTGTTTGAAGAGAACTAAACTACATTTCATCGAAGACACTCCACTTCAAATCTATTACAAATCCATACCAGGGTCCCTTTACCCAGAATCTCCCACAACACTGCGAAATTTGGCAGAAACGTGGATTGCTCCAACAGCCATTCTCAATCAACCCTCCCCTCCATTTCTGCCTTCAGGTGTGGAGAATGAAACGTCAGACACTAATTTCATCAAACTTCTCTTGCAGGGAGGGATGGTAAGGAAAGTCAGCTGGGGCAGGGAACGGGTTTGTGAGGAAAAAATTTTTTTCTCCCTATGAAAGGAGAGAAAGACTGAAGAAAGTTTCCTCTTGCAGTCTGGCCAGCTCCCGGCTTCGTGCTTTCGGATGAGGTCATGCTAGCCTGTGAGAACTGGAACCAGAGGGGTGTAACAAGGCTGGAGCCGGGCTTGTGGAATTTAGGAGCAGAGGGGCCGTACTTGGCCGGAGGCTGGAGGGGAGTGGGTCCTGTCGTCGAGCGGATAAGAAGATAGCCCGGCGAAGCGAAAACCAAGGGGTTGTCCCGCATCTTAGGGTGCGCCTACGGGACTCCCACTCCCGCCACTCAGGGTGCCTTTCTCGCTTCAGGGGCGCGGCCCGCCGCCAATGGGCGGGGCCACATTCTGGGGTGTGGCCGGCGGGACCGTCGAATCCCGCCTATTTCGGGCGGGGCGGGGGCGAAGGGTGGGGCCGCGCCCCTCGGGGCGTGGCTTGTGGAACCTCAGAACCCCCGCGACGTGCGGCGGGCGCGCGTCCACCTGCGCGGGGTTCCTCCCACGCAGCCTCCCATTCAAAAGATGCCGAAGGGGCGGCGCGGCAGCCAGAGCCCCACGATGAGCCAGCGGCCGGCCCCGCCCCTCTACTTCCCGTCCCTCTACGACCGCGGCATCTCCTCGTCCCCGCTCAGCGACTTCAACATCTGGAAGAAGCTCTTTGTGCCACTGAAGGCGGGTGCGGCGCCGGCGGGGGGCGTCTTGGGGGGCCGGCCTCTGCCCCAGGCGCCCCCGGCCCTAGCGCCCCCGCCGCCGCCCGGCCTGGGTCCCCCCAGGGAGCGCCCCTGTCCCCCGCCCTGGCCCTCGGGCCTGGCCTCCATCCCCTACGAGCCTTTGCGCTTCTTCTACTCGCCGCCGCCAGGGCCAGAGGTGGCTGCCTCGACCCTGGCGCCTGGCCCCGCGACCCCCCGGCTTGCCTCTGCCTCACACCCCGAGGAGTTGTGCGAGCTGGAGATCCGGATTAAGGAGCTGGAGCTGCTCACCATCACTGGAGACGGCTTCGACTCCCAGCGCTGTGCGTGACTTCCCTGGGGCTGCGCTAGCCCGTCCTTAGCCTGCCTTGGCTACCCCCTTGGTTCCACGCCCCCTTGTCCCCTCCCCTACAATGTGGCCTTGGGCTCAGGCTCCAGCTCCCAGGAGTCCCGGCTCTCAGATCGATCCCTCAGAACCCAGACTCCCCCAGTCTGGATTTCAACCGACTGCTTCCACGACCACGAATCTGGACTTCACGGACCCTTTTGTCCCAAACTCCATCCTCCCTCCATCCTGAGCCCTGTCAGTAATCTAGACTCTGAGCTCCTAAACTTGGAATTTCATCCACGACAGCCCCTTTCCTGAATTTTGAGCCTCCCTCACAGTACTACTGCCCCTGGAGCTCCATCCACCACAGACAGCCCCTCTCTCTAGAGACCTGAGATTTAGTGTTTATCTTAAAACTGGGATCCTGAATGGGAGGTGGGGGAAGTAGGCAAGTGTCAGTTGGAATGTCTGTAGGGGAGAAGCAGGAATTGTGCAAGACTCAGGAGGTCCAAGGACGTTCACTGAGGAGCTTTGGGAACCTCCACTTCTCAGTGCTGGAAGGTAGCTTCCCTGTGACCGCGGCCCTCTCAGCGGGGTCCTGGACTCTGCCATTTGATCTGAGGTCTGACATCTCAGGCATCAGCATCAGGCGTGCTGCTGTGGGTGGGATTCCTCCAGTGTGCAAGCTGATTCCTTCCTGTCCAAGAGTAAAATTGTTCAATCCATTTCTACTCCTAGAATGACCTATCGCACTGTAGAATATTCAGCCACCACAGGCTGTCTGCAGACTTTCTCTTTCTGACCAAGGCTAGCACTTGACCATGAGAGGAAGGCAGATGGTTCTAGAAGATCATCCCCACTATTGTATAAAATGCCCTCCCCCTCCCCGCCACAGGAAAGAATGAAATAACCTAAATGTTTAGGTCCATATGGCACAGGCATAGTCCCCAATTCATTGGGCACCCTGTAATTCCTCTTCCCATAGCCATGGAAGAAACAATTCCTAGAAAATGGGCTTATCTAAGTCCTAGATTTCTCAACTACATATTCTCTACTTATACATGTTTGGGCTGTTAGTGTCCCTCCCCCACCCACCCATCTTGGATCATAATGGGTTTGGGACTCATGTAGAAAACACAATTGCTTTGACAGTGTTAGAAAAAGACCTTCTCTCTTCTCCAGCTAAGTTTGTTTTGCTCTCCTGCAGATAAGTTCTTGAAGGCACTTAAAGATGAAAAGTTACAAGGACTGAAGACCAGGCAGCCTGGGAAGAAGTCGGCCGCTCTCTCCTGAGGAGCTGCCCACCAGAGCCTGGGCAGCCACCTCCTTAGGTGTTAGTGCTTAGATAATGTGTCCTGTTTGTAGTCATTTCAAAAATCGTTATTTTCTGTTCTGTATTTACTATTGTTCTTGTTGCTTCCAGCACATACTCCATATACAGTGCCCACTTACGTGGTAAATCTCATGGTCTCTCTCCTTCTGTGCTGCTGCTGGGGGAGCCCTTTCATGGGGTCTGGAAGCTGCTGCCCTGCTGGCATTCAGGTTGTCCCAAGACCAGGGGAGGGGTCCCCCAAACTGCCAAGTTAGGAGGGAATTGGGAAAAACCAAGGGCAACATGTATTTTGTTCTGTTGCTGCATCACTGCTCAGAAAAGCTCTTTAAGGACGGGAACAGGTGGGTTGCATTGTTTTCAAACAGCTTTAGTCCTAGGAAGAGTTTTGCTTTGTTTTGTTTTAATAGGTTTTGGACTACAAAACTATTTGATATTTGAATCTAAGCTACATTTCTTCCTAGAAATTAATATATTCAAGAAATATTTATCGAGAGCTTATGTGCCAGGCACCCTCCTAGGCTCTTGAGATTTGGGGAGGGGGAGACACAGACAAATATAAATATGTAAATCATAATATGGTATCATAGAAGATGATATGGTAAGGAGGAAAAACGAATAGGGTAAGTGTGGCCAGGAGGGTCCAAGGAAAACAGGGTGGAATTTTGAATAGGGTTACTTGAAGAGGTAATATTTAAACAAGGTTTGAAGGCATTTGAGGGTGTTAACCATGTGTCACCCTGGGAATGTTCCAGGCAGAAGGACCAATGCAAAGGCTGAAGGTGGGAGTGTGTTGGGATGTTTGGGGGACAGAAAAAAAACCAGAAGGCAGGAGCAGCAGGAATGAGAGGAGAGTGATAGGGATGCTTGCAGAGAATCTGTTCATGGGGGACCTTACAGCCACAGTAAGGGCTCTGGGTTTTCCTCAGAGTGGGATGGGGAGTAGTTAGAGGGTTTTCAGTAGTGAGTGACAGGATCTGATTTGTTCTGTTGGGTTGAGAACAGACTAAGAAAGGAAGCAGGGAAAGCAATTAGGGACTGAATTAATTAATTAATCCAGTTAAGTGAGAAGTGACAAAGCAGCACAGTGTGCAGCCCCATCGGCCTTTTCCTTCTTGCTGGGTGACAGGTGTCTGTTGGACACCCGTTGCCACCACTGCCTCTGCCCCTCACTACTAGGTGCTGTCTCTATGGTGAGGAGGAGGAGAGAGATCTCAGTAACACAAGCATGCAAATTAAGGAAAAATATTTTATGAAACAAATCTTCAATCAATTATAACATTTTAATGCTTGGCTTCTAGATTCCCATGTGCCTTCACTGTACCAGCAGCAATTGTAGATCACAGCCAAAGAACGAAGTTTAGCTTTCTTTCAAATGAGAATAAAAAGGAGACCAAGTGAAGGTGTTTAGGAAGAGGGAGTGGCGAGCGCTGACAAATAGTGCCGCGAGGTCAAGTAAGATGAGCCTGAAAATTCACTCTTAGATCTAGCAACATGGATTTAGTATTTGTGATCTTGTCAAGAACAGTTTTGGTTGAGTGATGGGGATGAATGCCCGACTGGAGTAGTTTTAAGAGAGAATGGGAGGAGATGAGTAGGAGACAATGGGAGTATATGACTCTTTAGAGGAGTTCAGCTGTCAAGGAGAGCAGAGAACTGGTAGGACAAGGGGGTTGAGAGAAGGTTCATTAGGAAGGGAGAAAGGATCAATGTTTGTGATCCTGTTAGAGCAGGGGTTCTCAACCCTGAGCTGCAGACTGGTACCATTTCTTGGCCTATTAGGAACCAGGCCACAAAGCAAGAGGTAAGCAGCAGGCAAGGGCATGAAGCTTCATTTGTGTTTGCAGCCGCTCCCCAGAGCTAGCATCACCGCCTCCGCTCCACCTCAGATCCTCAGGCATTAGATTCTCATAGGAGCACCTGTCCCTGGTGCCAGAAAGTTTGGGGACCACTGCAGTAGAATGAGAAAAACTGATGATGCAGAAGAGAGATGAGGAAGTGTTGGAACAGTGTCCTTGAGTGAACCAGAGGGGTGGAATCCAGTTTAAAATAGAGGAATTGGCTTCAGATGGGAGCAGAAACAGTTCCTCTGTAATAACAGGAGGTCACGTCCGAGCTATGAGGGTGCAGATGCTGGTAGAGGAGTAAATGGGGTGGTGGGAGACCTGGAAGTTGCATTCATGTGCCCAAAAGTTTGTGTAGCGACTTCCAGCTTGAGACAAGTGCACATGCCTACAAGGCCCCGCTGGAAACCCTGAGTCTGTCGAGACAGGCAAGCTGCAGAGCAGCTGCACCCAGCTCTGGCTGCTTGTTGCCTAGCCAGCAGTGTGGGCACAGTGTCAGGTGAACACTTCTGATTTCTAAACCTTAACAATAAATCCAAACACAGTGGGGGCCAAATAAAGGCTAAATGGTCCCCCAGAGTTCGCAACCTCTGCTCTACCCATAGGGGTCCCAGCACCTGGGCAGGGATTGTGGGCTCTGTCTGGCCTCCCCAGGAAGAAGCCAGGTTCCTGTTGTCCCAGGCTGGTTGTTATTAGAGAAGCATCCTTGTTTTCCCATGCCTTCACCCAGTCCTGTCACCTACCCCCTCATAACATGGCATTGGTCATAGGTCTTATTATCAGGATAGTGAAGAGGCAGGTCATGTGACTGTCAGCCCCTCCAGAACAAAATGGAAGAGGTTATTCCTCCAAGAAAAGGAAGCTTGGCAGACAAAAACTTTAAGGGTCCCGATCGAGAGAACACCATATGCAAGGAACAACAGATAAATGCAGTGGCGTGCTGCAGCCAGCTCGAACAGCTCATAAGAGCCAATTGTTAAAATTTCAGGAATTTTGTAAGCTGGTTGTTAAATATGGCTGTTATTAAAAATTAAATTATATCAACTTACAATTGAGCTATATTTAAAACTATGGTAATAAATACTCAAAATCCATCACTTCCTACTTTGCTACATTTTAAAATCACCTATGTTCTTGAGGTTATTTATGTCTAGTATATCTGTATGGTGGAAATCCTATATGATGGTGTGCTAATGCACATTACTTCCTAATAATGTCATGCTGGCATCTAGATATTGGCCACAATGAGAGTATTTACACCATGGAAACTGACAAATATACAAATCAGAGTTGTTCTTTCTCCCTCTCTCCCCAACCAAAGAGCTGGTTGTTAAACATTTACTAGTATACCACAAGACAAACGAGAAACAAAAGCACCATTTTATTTATAAATGAGCCAGAGTGAAAGCAAAGTGCTTTGGGGCTTTCAAAGTTGAGCTGGAGGTATAAATGAAACTTCCTGCTTCCTCTGGCTTGATCTGCTCACTCAGTTCCAGACGTGGAAGAAGAGGAAGAAGAACCTGGTCATGTCTGCTTATGAAGGCAGGCTTGGAACAGGCTCCCAGGGAGAACATGTGAATTGACTTTTAAGATGGAGTAAACCTGCCCAATGGTGATGCAGGGCCCAAAGAATGTCCTGGACTCTGATCATTTAGATTAGCAACTTCTATTCTGGGGAAATTAGGATAGAGGGTGGGCAGAGGTAACAGCCTTTTGGGGGAGGACTGAAGGCCCTCCTCTCCAGTGGCAACTGTTTTGAGCAAGATTGAATACAACACCTGATAAAGCTTGAAACCAGCTATCATCACAGATCTGTTAGTCCTGAGAAATATACATTTCAAATGTGATGGAAAAACCTCCCACTATCTTATTGAAGTAATATGTGCCCTACTCTTTGGCCAAAGGCATGGGGTAGAATCCAGTTCCTGCAGGGGCCTGGCTTCTTGGAATAGCAGGAAGAGAGCTGATCACCACTTCAAAGTTTTCCGACTTCTTGGAGATAAATACCACCGTTGGTGCCTCGTGGGACACTGCCCTTTTTCTTTCAAGCGTCTTGAATCCATAACAAACCTTATGGAAAAAAACTTAGGAAAGTCACCTAACCTCTCTGAGCCTGTTTCTTCATCTGTAAAATAGAAACACTGCTCTCACAGGATGGTTGGGTGGGGACAACAAATAAGGTCATAGATGTGAAACTGCCCTCAGTGAAGAGTCACTGTTATTATTTTCCGGTATGTTTAAGACATGGCCCTCATTGTTGAGCTACTGGTGCAAGGAGTGGTAGGGAGCACAGGATACGAGCTGGAAGGAGGCCTTTTGGATGGTGCCCCAAAGGAATGGCTTTAGTCATCACCCAGCCCTTTCATCCTGTCCACACCAGAGGTCAGCAGGTCCATAAGGTGTCTGTGCAGCAGCTGGAGGGGAAGTGACTAGAGAGGAATCCAGAAAAGGCATCAGTGACAAAGAGCCGGAAGATCACCTACTGTATGGCCTCTTTTGATTGGGGGGAAATGGAAGGCTACTCTACCTAGCTTTCTTAAATAAGAGTGGTTGACAGTAGTGTTCTTTGTCTACAAGCGGTAGAAACTAATATAAGAGAAACCAAAAAGGGAAGCCTCCAGGCCTTTAGAAGGAAAGAAATGAGAGGCTTCCCCTGAACAACTCAGCTCCAACTCTATCATTCCTTGGAAAGGAGATGTGATTGGCTTATCTGGGCTACATGTCCATCTCTATCCCTGTCGGGGATGGGTGGTCAGGGTCCTGGGATTGCAGTCCCACCAGAAGCATTTGGAGCAGAGGAGCAGCTTACAAACAAAGATATCTCATGTCCTTCATGGGCACCAGGGTCTGGAAGCCACCAGGATTCCCAATAGCTGCCTTCCTTTCTCTCTTTCTTGCTCTGTACACCTGCTGCACCCCTCCTGCCTTTTCCAGTCAGCTTCCTCATAACTTAGCTAATAAGTGACTCACAGAAACCACATCAGTTGTCCACAATAAACTCTTTGTTAGTTCTAGAGCTGGAGTGGCTCACCAGCTGGCCTTGAGCCAGGTTACAAGTGGTGGGAGAAGAAAGAGAGAGCAGGAAAAGTCATATAATTAGCTGGTGATTCAACAGGGGTCTGAGGAAAGATTCCTCCAGAAAGAGGAATAAAGGTTAGGTATTCCACCTGTCCATTCACAGACTCACCTAGGATTATTAATCTCATCTCAGAGTTGATCTGAGCACAATGCAAACATTCTAATCTTTTCTGAGCCCTTTTGACACAGAAAACTTGCATAATTCCCCCTGCCTGGGTTGTTGTGAATCAACAGAAGTAATGTGTGTCCACTGTTTAGCTCATGACCTGATGCTCCCCATCTTTTGCCTTATAGGGTCTGCAGGGCAAATTTGCATCAGGGTTTCTGGTCATTAACACAAATTTTCCTGTTTCTCTTGCGGTGGGACCCACCAGGTGGCAGCATGGATTTAGAAGTGGAATAAAACAGCCCCCTTCCCTTTCCAGTCCTCTCACATTCAGGGCTGACATTTATCAGCTCGTTCGTTATTATCTAGAAGAAAATCAATTTGGCAACCTTTCGGGAGGAGACATTGCAGCCATTAAAGGCATTCATTGCAAAGATAAACACAGGTGCAGTTCTGGAGGCTGCAGGTGGCTGCCTGTGGAGAGCCACGTTTTCTCTGCTGAGGAAAAATGTCTCTTCAGAACCAGTTTCAGAGTGAAAAGTCCAGTTTACATAAATAAAATAAAATGGACTGAACTCATTAATACTCATTATCTGGATTAGTCTACTCGGGCTCCTATAATAAAATCCTATGGACTGGGTGGCTTAAACAAGCAGACTTGTTTCTCACAGTTCTGGAGTCTGGGAAGTCCAAGATCAAGGTGCTGATCAGTGCATTTCCTAATGAGAACTCTCCTCCTGGCTTGTAGATGGCCACCTTCTTGCTGTGTCCGTACATGGCAGAGAAAGCCCTGGTGTCTCTTCCTTCTCCTATAAGGACATTAATTCTATAATGTCATAAAGGCCCCGTCCTCATGACCTCATCTAAACCTAATCACCCCCAAGTCTGAACCCATTGGGGTTAAGACTTCAACACATGATTTTTTTTTTTTGAGGGTGGAAACAGAGAGATGCAATTCAGTCCATAGCATATCTACAGTGTTATTTCTCTCTTGTTATTTTTCTGCCTAGGTCCTATTATTCATATATGTATATTTTATATAGAGTCAAGTACCATACGATGATACAGTGACAGACTGTATATACGACAGTAGTCCCGTAAGATTACAATGGAGCTGAATTTCCTGTAAGAAACAGAAAGATATAGGGTTCAGGAGCAATTTTTTTCTCTGACAGATGCAGTATCTGTGGGGCTTAGCAATAGATTCCCTCTTATTACAGCACCTCAACTTTGAGTGCACAGGTTGCATCCCAGTCAGTTCGCCACTGACCTGTTTGAGCGCAGAGGAGCCTGCCCTCCAACGCTACATAGTCAGAGGCTGCTGCAGCTCTCCCACATCTAGGCCTTCAGAGTTACAGCGCTGCAAATTCTTTGTTGAGGACCTAAGTTCTAATAAAAGGATGCAGGCCTACAGGAGCTACCTTTACAAGTAGTAACTGCCATTGAGACTTTAGTAAAAGCTTTCGATGGCAGTGTGGAGCCAGCCTGTCTCTGTACTTTGGGAATATTTTCAGATTTTAATGATGTAAAGCATAGATAAGTTTTATTTCTTCTATCAATTCAATGCCAGCGAGAGCCATTTGTGCACATAGGGCCAATGGAACCACAAACAGATTTCCAGAGTCAAAATACTGAATCCTCAGTCTATACCCTTTACATGTTAAACATCCTCTTTTTTTTTTTATAAATACCACAAAATTTCTTAATCTGACCAGCACTCCCGTATGCAATAGCCAAAACCACATTGCCATGGCAACCTCCTATGTTCCTTTCTCTCTCCAGCTTGATTTCTTATTCCTCCTGATCCTCAGGTACCTTTCACTCTCTCCTGACAGTCAGTTTCTCCTCAATATTTTCCAGCCAGTTTTTCCTTGATATTTCCAATCAATTCAGCCCACACTCCTGTGGAGCAGTACTGACAGCCTCAATGTACTATTTCTGACCCGCTCAGAAGGGAGGAGGGGGAGGCTGTGTGCCAGTGTTTATAAAGTCTACAGAAGTACACAGTAGTGTCCTAGGCCTTCACATGTGCTCACCACTCACTGACTCACCCAGAGCAATTCCAGTCTGCAAGCTCCATTCATGGTAAGTGCCCTATATAGGTGTACCATTAAAAAAAATCTTTTATATTGTGTTTTTAAACTGTACCTTTTCTATGTTTAGATATGTTTAGGTACACAAATACCACTGTACTACAATTTCTCACAGTATTTAGTACAATGACATACTGCATAGGTTTGTAGCCCAGGAGCTACAACATAGCCACATAGCTGAGGTGTGTGTAGGCTATAGACCACCTAGGCGGGTGTAAGTGCACTCTATGATGTTCACACAACCGCAAAATCGCCTAACATTGAATTTCTCAGAATGTATCCCAATCGTTAAGTGACACATGACTGTATATATAAATAGTCCATTCAACCATTAATGAATAAATAAATATAGAACTGTTATCTATGGACTGTTGGTTATATCTACTTATCTATAGACTATTATCTATCTGCCATTTGTTATCTGTGATTATTCTTATCCATAACTGGTTGGATGGTCTAGATCTATTTTGCCTATAGGACTTTCTTCAGTGAGAGAAATGTTCTATATCTGTGCTGTTAAATATGGAATCCATTATTAGGACAGAGGAACTGACTTTTAAATTATATTTCATTTTAATTATTTAAATTTAAGTTTAAATGGCCACATGGGTTTAGTGACTACCATATTGGACAGTTCAGGTCTAGATAGAGGTACGCAGACACACACACACACACACACACACACACACACACACACACTTTGCTTCCTTATTTAATCAATTAGATTGTGGTTCATTTGGAAAGAGAGAAAATTTGGTTTCCAAAGTTAACTGATGTGGTTGCAGATAAAAATAGTATTTCTTTATGGACGAGAACACTAAGGGTCAGAGAAGCGAAGCCGGTGCCTAAGGTGTCACCGTGAGTCAGCAGCAGAGCCAGTCTGCCTTCTCCAGGTGGCAGCTCCTTCCTCTGCGAACTGCGGCCACACCAGTTACCTCTGGAAACCAAGCCTGCGTTAAATCCACAAATTTCCCAATTTCCTATGCTGTATGTTACATCCTGGTGCCGTGTTTATTTTATAACTAGAAGTTTATCTTCATTTCCAGATATAGCTCAGGTAGGGGACACTACATGCCCATAGTAACACAACTAGAATGTTGTAAAGATGAGGTTTGAATCTAGGTCTGGGCAAACCCAAATCCTAAGATGGGGATCCCTATAAAGTGCAATAATGGTGGTCACGACATAGTTATGAGCTAGAGTGAAACATTTTCAGGCCCCAAACAGAAAAGATTTTGGTGACCTCTCACCTCATATATCCTTTAAACTAAAGACAATCAATTCCTTCTCTCCCACCCCACGGCGACCAAATTACCTTTTTCTAAAATATCAAATTATATTAAAAACCTCTCCATCTTCTTTACCTCCTTTTATTCCCCCTCCCCATCATTTTGAGTACATGCCTTGCCAAAGCCCTAATTCTGCTTAATCTTTCACCAGCTAAGCCAACATGAGGGTTTTCCTGTTGACTGCAGGGTATAAAGCTGGATAATTTCCCCACTAAATTATCTTCCAACTAGAAGAATATGGAATCCTATAATTTCAAAAACAGCAAGGTACATCATTTCATCACATGGCTATTTCTAATACTCTGAGAATTTGTAAATGCTTATTAAAATCTTTTTCTTATGGGCAATAGAGAAATATTAACTAAGAAGAAAGACAAAATGTGAACACAATATCCACTAATGTGGATATTCTTGGAAGGAAAATTACCAATAAGACAATGTACTTTATCTCATATGCACAATTTCCAAGGAAAAAACAACCACAATTTCATTTAAGCTAAACAGAGTAATGCATCAAAGAAATGGTATCAATGCAAACATCTACCTGGTTCACCTATTTAGATTAGCTCCATCAAGCACTATATTTCAGAGGCTGAATAAACCCAAAACTCATTCATTAATCTTCCAGTGTCTGAATGTCACTTGATTGAAATGAACAATGCAAAATGAGAATGTTCAGTGCACTGTTCCATTTGTAAAGTATATGGTTCCTGAAATTTTCATTTGTATTGCACAATATAGTTTCCAAATTGGTTATTCCTTTTCTTACAGTTTGGATTCCTGATTTCATTTGGTGGTGACAGCTCTGAAGTTTGGGTTCATAACGCTTGTTGATTCTTGTCAGCTGGCAATTTATTCTCTATCCCCATGGGGCTATTGTGGGCACCTGATTAATTAATTAAAGATCATTGGGAAGGAACGCTGTATAGCTTAATCAGAAGACACAATTGGGAGTCCATCCTTTTCTAAACCTAAATGTTTCCAGAAAGAAGGGGACTCCACTTATCATTTGGCTGGTGAAAAAAGCACTGAATGAATGGTGAGTCCTTCATACGTTGGGCTTTGTGTCTCAAGGATGGATTTTCCTTGACTGTGAGTTCTGTGAGGGGCAGGTACTGAGTCCTGCTCACCATTTATTTAATCTCCATCACCTAGCACGATGTCTGGTGCATAGTAGGTCCTCAGGAAATGTTTGCTCAGCCAATGAAGAACTGAATGAATGACTACAGGGAAGGTTCTATCAGTGTTTCCCTTATAGGTCCAGTTAAATAAAAGATTAATGACCAATAGGATAAAATCGCACCCAGACATACATGCCCTTGGCAGAAAGATAGCCCATACCCCTTCTCTAGGCCTCATGTCTGCCCAGTTGCGACATCTGGCCATGGCCTTTGGTTCTCTTTTACCTGGACCCATTCTAAAGAGTGGGTCGCTGGAGCACAGAAGGCTTGTTTGGGACCTACCAGTTTTAGAGACAAAACTTTAAATTAAAAAGAAGTAAATTTTTAGTTCCCAAAGCACATGAATATTAATACACAAAGCAACTTGGGCAATTTGGCGGCCCTTTGTTTTCTGTCTTAAGACTATTCAAGCCCTTTCTCTTGATGTGACCTAGAAAATAGACTTTTGCAGAAGCAGGCAAATAGACTCCTACTTTACCACCATGAATTCCAGCAGAGCCAGATGAAGCATGAGAAATCCAGTTCAACACCCGGCTTATTAGTAGACCCCAGGTTCTAAATCTGTTTCCAAATGTCCCATAGGTCAGACATCGGGGTGGCAGCCTGAATTTTTATTAGGTTGTGTTAGCATCTCTGAGGATATGGCCTTGATGGGTGTGGCTTCCACAGACCCTATGGGTCTCCCAAAGGCTTAGCTACCAGGACTGAGGGGCTGGGTGATGGAGGGAGAACCAGGGGCAAAGCAAACTTTTTTTATATGTTCAGTAAAGGCCTATTAGTGTTCAGAGCAAGCTTATATAGCCCATTTCAGAGACCAGGTAACCAGGAGTGTTTTTACCTTCAAGCGTTTGCCAGAGGTCTTTAACTTGGAGGAGGGGTTGGTGGTAAAACTGTTATATTAACAAAATTTTATTTCAGTTCCAAGGAGTCAGATGGCTTCTCCCTATATGTGTACTTGTCCATGTGCAAACACAGACACTGAAATGTTAAAATAAAGTGTCCAACTGTGCAAATCAGTATTTGTCGTAACTATAACTCCAAGATGTCATAGAGTCAAAGCAACTTTTTCCATCTGTCTGTGCTTTTTATAGGCAATGGACCATCGACAGCACCCTCACTAATGGTTTCGTTGCTTGGTCCCATGCTCCTTCCTAGGCACATTCTTTCTGTCTTCAAGTGGCCAGCAGAGCTCATGGGTTGGACACATGATGTTTATGCATAGAAGTCTAAATGTCATCCTTTGGAATATGTTTGCTCTCCTATTTTTAATGGGGTCCCAGCAAGCAGAGCTTGGTTTGCCACGTGTCTGTTCCAGCTCCCTGGGTCTTTGTCTGCCATTCCTGCGACTGAAGAAGCCACCACCACTTCCTTTTACTTGATCATTTCATTTGTCCTGAGAAATAAGAGCAGCCAGGGTCCAGGAGGAAAGATAGAGAAAATGGAGGAGCAGGGAGCCCCTCGGTTCTAGGGCTCACTGGTCCTGTTCTCTGCAATGGTCTCCACCCCATGGGGAGCCCCACGAAATGCTTTTGTGGAGCCTTCGAGTTTTTTCTTCATCATTGCAGCAAGACAGTGGCTTTGGGGTCTTTTTTTGTACATATTTGAGCCCTCTTTACAGAGAGACAGAGAGAGGAGTAAACAATTACTCCTTCCATCTCTTAAGTACTTTTGTAAGTAGTTGCAGAGAGCTTCAGTAAGTTAAGCTCTGGCGGGAAACCATACTGCATTGCTGCCTGAGCTGCCCAAGTCTTAGGGAACCACAAAAGCCCCAGAGTGTGGTTCTCGGTTAGGGCATAGGGCCTCCTGAGAGACAGGCCCCCTTTCTTGTCCTCTAAATCTCCTTGGCCTCAAGGCTACTTCTTACTCAGTATTCTTTCTTAGACCTTTGCTTTGCATATAGCCTATCATGGCCTCTCTGAGTCCTGACCATTCAGTTTCCATATTTCAGAGTGAAAAGACTCTGTTTCCTGGTATTTCCTATAGAGAGAATCCCGTTGGCCTAGCCCCATGTGCCGAGCCCCATTTCTTTGTAGCTGGTCAGACTATGAATTTGTAGCTCTTGGGTTGGACGTCTCTCCCGTCCACTCAGCCTACGCCAGAGGTAGAGCATGGAGTACAGTGCGTGGTCTCTGACAGGGTTGAACCTAAGGCAACCATCATCAGTACTGGGTGTAGTGCAGGGTGGAAGAGGTAGGCAGTCTTATTTTATCCTTACAGGCAGAAGAGAGGTCTCAAGGGCATCCCATACCAATGTCATCCCTGGACTCCTTGGGAGCCATTGACCTGGATGGGATGTCTTCATGTTCTGAGAAGGGCCCATGAGCAGACATTGGCTTTTTCTGCCCTGGGACACCATCTGCCCCAAGAATATAGTCATGGTTGGGCTGGAACTGCTTCTCTGGGGCCTGTGGATGGCAAGGGGTCAGCTCTTTTTGGCCAGTCAGCTCATGCCTCAGGCTGGTACGGCTTCTGAGACCACACAGGGTCTGCTGGGCTTGCATCTGTTCTTTGCCAACCCCTGGCAGGCCTTGCTGTGCAGTTGGGTTGGGAAGGGGATTCCATCTCACCACCTGGGGAAGGCAGAATGAGAAGCAGGCAGGTTCAGGGGTATAAAAGCCTTTGCCATTTTATTTTACAATAAAAAACTCTAACAGCATATGAACACTCTGTTCCTGGCAGAGACCAGGGATGTACAAAGTTAATTAGAAAGCAAAGCATTAAATGACAGCAGCTACAGTCACAGCTTCTGTTCAGTACTTGTCTTTGCCCAATGTGTCTAACATGGTTGGTAGGGAGTCACCGGTCTGGGGTTTTCCACCCAGAGTGAAAGCACATGTACGTACGAGTACGTACATATCCTCCAAACATCAACGGTGACAGCAAAATACAGCTCCAGATGAGGCGGGCTGTGGTGGGAAGTTCCAAACTTAAGAATGTCTTATTCTTTTTAAAAATTTTATAGAATATATATTTATAAAATTTGATAGAACATGTGACAAATTAGTTCAGTGGATGGAAGGAGCTAACATATTTGGCTAGATAAACCTGAATTATGAAGCTAATACTTTACAGCAGAAGTACCTTCAAATATACTTTTCGAAATATTTTCACATACATTATGCCACACTCTTCTTTAACCACCACAAGAGGTAGGAAGTGCTGACATTGTTACACCCATTTCACAGATAAGGAAATGGAGACTGGTTCCTCTTGAGCTGATCAAGGCCTTGACTATTTATGCCATCTTCAAAATTTTTAGACCAGTGATACTCCACTGATTGTTTGCTATAAAACCTTCTTAAGGTTTGTGTGTGGGTTAGGGATGAGTTTAGACATAGGTGCAGATGGGGGAAGATAAGGTGAGGCCACAGTTAATTTATGTAAAACACATTGACGTCCTCCTTCTATAATTTGCAAAAGTTTGGCCAAGGTCAGACAATAAAAATAATGAATTTCTAGATTTCATTACATAACAGCTTTCACTAAAGTGTGGGTGAGACCTATGGAGACAGATTTTGCCTCATCCCAAATTCCCCTATTTTTTGAAACTTGCATAATCAAAGTAACTTAATATCTTCTAAAATAATTTATTTCTGACACTATTAATTCTATTTCTTAAGTATTCCTTTCCAGGAATATGTTACATGTTAGCATTTAACCACAGGCTAGGATTCTGTAACCATTCACCTTCAGAAATCAAGAGACCTTTCAAGTCTTGGAACACTAACTTATTATATTAGGAAGGGCAGAGCCACAAGAATATCAATTTCCCTTGAAACCAGTTTTGTTTCAAAAGACTCTATTGAGAGGCTCATGAGTTTTCTCATCCATGCAAGTCTGTGGCCATTGGCCAATTTAATAGCACCTGAGCTGAGATCATATGCATTTCAACTCACAAGTATTTATTGTCTGCTGAGCAAAATGCTGTGCTAACTGGGCCTTGGCCAGAAATCACTTCTTAGACCCAGCAGCAGCAGCAATGGCACTGGTGGTGGGTGGGGAGTGTTTGGGGGCAGGTCTGGCCAGTCTGCCCACCGCCTGTGGTTTCAAGCTCACGCTAGACTGATGCTCAAGTCTAGGATGCTCTCCACTCTCTGTGGCAGTCTCCATAGGAACTGCTCATCTGCTGGCTGGCATCCTAGGAATACTGGTCAATTTCAGTCTGCAGCAGGTTCCTGTTGAAGGTCCTGCCTATTCGTGCTCCTTCTTCTGGGTGCTAGTGCCCAACAAAAGCTGTCATTGCAAGGGTCAGTCCAAGAGGCCATGCTCATATTACATGAGCCTGCCTCCTTGGTTACAGCTGATTGGATAGACACTTGACCCAAGAGTGCCTAATCCATAGGCAGACGAACTGGACCAATCAGACTCCCAAGAATTTGCCTTAGGGGGTACAGAAATGATAGTCAGAAAGGGATGGGTATTAAAAAGGACAGGTTGTGTGGGGGAGGTCCAAGGGTGGATTTTCAGCTACACATATACTGATGAGAAAACCGAGAAAGCTAGTAGGCCAAGGGAAGGATGATAACTGGGCAGACAGGCAGAGAGAAACAGAGATGAAAGCTCATTTGCAGACAACAGGAGAGCAAAAGAGAAGACACCATCGCCATCCCTTTCCCATATGGGAACTGTGTTTTATTTCTATGAAATGGCCTTGTACCTTTCAGTCAGCCCCTGAAAGTTTGAATTAGTAAATGTGAATGGGTTTCTAGTCCTTGCAAATTTCCTTGACTAAAATACCTTTAAGGTTGATTCAGCAGCAGAATTTAATTTCCAGTACTTGCATCCAAGTCGGTCACTGCTCCAAGCTAAATTACTGTCTTTCCCTAAGAGTGTTTGGCTCCATTTTGAAAGGAAAGACCAACTATTTTTTGATGTGTGGAAGAAGAAATGGATTAAGTTTAAATTCTCTTCTCAAACTTTAAAAATAATATCTATTGTTTTATGCATTAAACATTGAGTGCCTGTGTGTTATGTAGAAAAAAAAGCAGCTTATTTATCTGTAATCAATATTTAAACCTTTTGATCCATTTCCCTAATTTCTGCTTGTTAGAGAAGCATTTCCTTTAGTCAGGTATTTACATTCTCTTCCATCTGTACTCTCAGATTTTTTTAAAATCACAAATCTAACAGTGTCTTATCCATTCTTCCATCAAGATCACTCAGAAATGACGACTCTTCTGCTGAATTCTTAAATTAACAAATGCACAATAACTTCGTGGACTAAAGAATCGATTCTTACATAATCCACCCTGTTTTTGTCAGCTCAGGTTGCCATAACAAAATACCATAGACTGGGTGGCTTATACAACAAAATACAACAAAAATGTATTTCTCATAGCTCTAGAGGCTGGAAGTTCAGATGAGGATGCCAGCATGGTGGGGTTTTGGTGAGAGCCTTCCTCTAGGTTGCAGACCGCAGAGTTTTTATTTTATATCCTCATAGGCAGAAAAGAAGACGAGAGAGCTCCCTGGGGAGGGCGGGGTCTGTTTTATAAGGGCACTAGTCCCATTCATGAGGGCTCCACCCACATGACCTAAGCAAAGCCCAAGGCCCAGCCTCTAATACCATAACAAAGGGGGTTAGGATTTCAACATATAAACTGGTGGTAATGGGGACAAAAACATTCAGTGTATAACACACCATGAGAGAGGCAACTTCCTGCTCCATAGGTAACAACTGCCATCTCTGATCACAGGTACCAGGGCACACAACAGACTTTTTCCTGCATCACCAGATTGCCTCCCCCAGGGCAGAGCATGGAATCTGCTACCTCACAATGACAAGCTGTCATAGCCTCCCTTCCTATTTGGATCCGTGACACTGAGAGAGGAATACACCCCTAGTCTTGAACACTAGTTGAGAACACCATTTCCTTGATGGCATTCTCTGGAAAAAGCCAAAATGCATGTCTTTTCAGAATGCAGAAAACTCACATCAAAACTAGTTCCAAAAAATGTTTATTATGCCACAAATGCACTGTCCTCTATACACTTTATTTGAACTCCTTTACATAATCAATCATCTTTTTCTTTACGAGAACGTAGGGAGTCTCTCACATGACCTTTCGTTTACTTTTTAAACTTCCTGGCATAGTTCAAGAAATACATCAGCGACAAAGCGTGCAGGCAGCATGGTGAAATGGAAAGCAGGCTGGAACATGAATCAGCAGGCTTGGGCTGGAATCCTCAGGCAGGTCACTCCACTTCTCTGGGCTTCTGCTTCTTTCTCCCAAGTCACCAAGGTCCTTGTGGCTTCTTCATCTGTCTGGAGGGTCGCGAGGAACATGGGCTCCCATGGAACTCTGTTTTCACTTCCACGAGGCACTTTGGACCATCTGCCTTTTCTCAGAGCCAGCTGTCCAGGTATCTGTCACTTTCATAAGGTAAGGAGACTCTTCAGAAAAAGGACGACATCAGAGTCACAGAAAATCAAACAACGGCGGCTGTCTCCCCCACTGGTGTGAAAACGTGAACAAGACTGACTTCAGGTTTCCCTCCCATATTCTTTTCTTAAACCTCTGGTGTCTTGTTTAAGGGAGTATCCGATTTAACAGGCCATATCTTTACTTGTCTCAGTTGATCAACTTAATATTTCATGGGGTTCTGTAAAGACCACAATAATTCTCCGTCCTCTGAGGAAGCTGGGGCCATACCACTGCTATCTATAGGCTCATTCTCTGTAAATCACTGGCACATCCAAAGCTCAGACACTGTCTTTGAAGCATGTGCATATATTATAATTACACTAAGCTCTTAAAACTCTATTTTCACATACAATATTTCCAGGCATTTACCAATTCAACAAAGTACTGGGTTGATGTCATTGCACTGATGAAATATTGATGTCATTGATAAGGCGGGACAATGTAGCTGACTTTATCAGACTCATACCGTTTACATGAAAAGGCTGAGTTTCTTTGGCTCTTTGTTCATTCAAGTGCATTGAATACCAATTTGGACAGACTTAGACACTGTATTAACCTGTCGATAAAATCTTGCACCGTCCACTGTGTTTTGAGAGCTGATTTAGGTTTTGGATTACAACAACTGGCCATTGGTAGAAATATACCATATATACACATGGAAATTACAAAAATACATTTTATTTATAGCTGATTTTTTTTTTAAGTAACAAAAAACTAACACTATGAAAGATCAACCAGCATACCAAAAGGACACTCACTACCTAGTATCACCTGAACAAGAGACTTGTTTGGGGATCCCATGACACACCATCTCCAGAACATTCCAAAAAGGGCAATTTGCCATTGGGAAATAAAAACGGCTTCTTTGAAAAGTCTGTGCTTTGACAGTTTCAATCTCCCATTCCAGTCAGTTTCACTCCTACTCTTCTCTCAACTTTTAAATTTCCACCTTCTCTCAGTAAAGACCAAAGAAACTCATGAGGAGAATGGAAATATGGGCTCACGGGGAATGGATACAGCTGAAGCTACATGGATCCTGGGTGAAGGCAGGACAGGACCTCGTTCCCCAACAGATATCCAGTCCCCAACATGCACAGCTCCCAAAGTTGGTGAGGGAGCCAGAGTGCTTCCTCCCCCAGGCTGCCTCCAATCAGCAGCCATTTTGCTTTGTGTGGACAGTCCGTGGCTGGTGACTTGGGGCTGTGTGACAGCGTCCACCCAGAGCTCTGGAGGCCGACTCGCCATGGCAGGGAGGGTGACTTGCAACATCACCTTCCCAAGGTCAGTGGCCCTGCCATTTCAGCAAACGTCCTCCAGCATCCATGAACTACAGGGGGCAGGGAGGGATGAGACAGGATAACTGTACACTTTTTAAAATGTTATTTACATTTAAACGTAAATTGACAGATTTTCTACATTCAGAGGCTTCTATAAACAGAGGCTGCAGCCCGGGGAGCCCGTGAGTCCCCCATTTCTGCGCTTAGCAGGCATCGTCATTACTTCCTTTTGTAACACTTAGCAGCACAGGCTGGGCATCATTGTTGAAGATACAGAGATGGTCTTGTAAAAGTCAGTGTATCTATTATGTCCCCAAAGAGAGAAGCTTCATTCTCAGGCCACCTTCATTGCCAGGCAAAGAAAAAGCTCCTCCAATGATTGTTTTTCTTTTGTAGGATCCTAAAAGCTCTTAGCACCGCTTCTCTTTCAGTTAGATCCCAACTTGTAGGATACCCCAGTTCCAAAAGGACAACCCGTTCTCAAAACCTGGCAACACGAATAGACGATTCCCTCTCATCTTCTCTCTTTCTTGGCCTTTGTTTAATTAATGGAGGAAAAAAAGCATCAGGATGACTTATAGGTACAGCCATTGACAGCACTGATTTTCATCCGATGCCTCTGACCTCAAATATGAATCTTTAAAAGAAAAGAACTTAAGTTTCTTGGCTGGAGTCAGTGCCTCCCTTCTAGACTGGAGGTGATTTTAATGATTACAGTCATGGCTGAGTGAGAGTACAGTCTGGTGCTTAATCACACACCTGCACTGCCTTTAATGCAGAAACAGAGTAAACATGCAGAGGTCACCGAAGATAGAGCTATGTTCTCCCCTTTCTGGTGATTTGTTGAACTGTGGCATTGAACAGGAATCTGTAGATTAACTAGTGTCTCCCGTGACTAAGGCTCCATTGGGAAATACACCCACAGTTCAGACATTCGACGTAACAGAGTATCAAACATATGGTCCCAAGTAGGGACTTCGTGACATACTGTTGAATATCAGTCTGCGAATCTCATCATTCAAGTTTCCTCTGTTTCCCAGAAGTCCCACTGTTCACCTTTTCAGAAATTGAGGGTGAGAAGGACTCACCCACCGTCTATGCCTCAAGTCCCAACACATGAGGCTCGAGAAACCTGAAGACTGTTTCCTCAGAGTCTGGAAGTCTCCCGGGGCTAAGGCATTAGACTTGGAACTCAAACATGTCTGTCTGTTTCTTGGCCAGCTTGGCCACCTCCTCCCGGATGGCCTTCACGAGGGCCGCAGTGGAGATGTTGGTCAGGGGTGTATCAGAAGGGTCGTTCTCTGCCAGACTCTGCTGGGAGGCCGCAGTGGAGGGCACTGGGGCCTGCTCCAAGCTGGGGTGCATGCCGGACGGCTGGCTGTACTGGCGAGGGAGCCTGGAGGGAGAGTTCTGTTGATAACGTGACCGGGGGTAAGCCTCGATGTACCCGGGTAGGGGGACCTGCAGAGGACGTGGGGAGAGAGGAGAAGGGGCTCAGGTCAGAGGACACGCCTGACACCGGGAGCAGGATGGGATTGAGGACAAGGAAAGAGATTCAGAAGAAAACAGAGGCCACGCACCATTGTACAGCTACCAAATCTGGAGTCAGTTTGTTTAGAAGATAGGGAATTTGGACTTACTGAATACCTGGTGGGAACATATCTTAGTCTATCTCTGAATCTACCTGATTACATTTTAATGTAGACAGAATCCAGCAAACAGAAGTGTAGTAATAGCCATTGTAATAACTCTAAAAATTATAGTACTTTGGAGATATTTGATAGGGGCAATAATCCTACAAACCATCAGAGACCATCTTACAAATGTCATTTTAATATATTGAGGCATAATAATGATTCTGGGTCACTTATTAAAGACGAATCAAATTACGTTCCCATTTTGAAGAATGTGGGGGAAGGATATAATTCATTCCAGAATTTTAAAAATGCCACATGGCATATACTTAAAAAATATTTTAGAAATTAAAGAGGTAAGCTTTGATCATTAGGAAAATTAATATATGTAGGCTAACGTCACCCCTGATGTCATGTAGATGTGGCATCACTGCAATAAGAATAGATACCAACACTGAGGTTGAGTTGAACCTGTAGGGATAGAAAGTATGGATTCTGGGAATTTGGACAGAGAGAAAAGATGACCCAGGCTTTGTGTGTCAATGCGCTTCCTAAATCTAGATGTAGTTCAAATGCTGAGACCAAACCCTAAAACGCATATGGCACTAGGGGCCTGGGGAGGTAGCCTGCCCTTTTTAATCCATGTTGGATGATCTTACACAGGAATTGAGGCAACCAATCCCAGGGGCCATCAATGTGCTATTTTGTTTGCTTGGGTTTTGGGGTGGGAGGGGGAGTTGTTGTTTTTTGTTTGTTTTGTTTTCACAGAGCAGCCCTTGACAGGTATGAATACTCAGGTTTGTCTGGTTGCTTTCCTTCTTTGGTCTGGGCTGGGCCGGGTCCACTGTGCCATGTACTCCTAGTAGTAATGACAGAAAAAACCAGGGGATGATGACAAAACAGCCCTCAGCTGAAGTCAGGCAGAAAGCCTCAGGAGAGACGTACAGAGTAATTTAGTCTTGAGTTTCCAATACTTCAGTTTCTGGTATTCTCCTCAAAATTTCTTATAGAATTTTAAAGCTAAAGAAATAAATTTAAAAAGGCTTTGGGCCAGACAGAGGCAGGTTTGAATTGTGGTCTTAGCACCTTACAAAATCCTTGTGGCTTTAGATTAGGCCTCAGTTTCTTCATGTGCAAAATGAGATGCATCTTGGTAATAATAATAGCTACTTGATAGGATGGTTGTGAAAATTAAATAATATAAATAAAATATCTAACATGGTGTCTAGCACACAGAAAATACCCCAAAATGGTTGTTATAAAAATATATTTGATTAAAGTGATACTGCTAGGAAGAGGTGGAACCTGGACTAGAAGACAGGTCCAACTTCCTCTGTCAGAGGACACCTCAGCTTACCACAGTGTCTGCTCTAAAATGGCTGACTTTCACCACTTGGTTGGTGGATGGGGCTGAGATAATACAACACCTGGTCTCAATCTCTCATCCATGTTCTCCCTAAAGTGTGCCAAGCAAGTAAAGTTGTGAGGGAATCACCAAGGGTCTCACCGAATCAGCCCACTGGCTCGGGAGCTCATTCTCTCCTGCATAGGACATCCAGGCCTGATTCCTGTAGGATGAGGGAGGTGTCGGGATGAAGTAGCCGGTGAAGCCAGGTCTGTTGGCAGCTGGGATGGCGAACACCGCCGGCACTGTATTACCTGGCATGGAAGAGATGGGTGGGAGAAGTTAGGTCAACACCCAGTGGGCTGACCCTGGCACAAGCTGGGGAAGCTGGGAAATGAGAGGACTCTGGCATTGGGGGAGGGGGTCATAGGGTTAGCAGACCTCCACCTGCAGCCCCAGCTCTGCTCACCTGCTCCATCAGCATGGAAGGCATGATCTACTGAGACTCAGACCTGGCTTTCTAGAGAAGTGATGGCTTAACTCCCCTCGCTGAGCCCTCAGCAGCTTCCCCACCCCCATCCCAGCACTGCAGACCTACTGGCGAGAGGAAATGACCTCAGTGTCCGGGTGTTTTCCTCCCAGAGAGCGGGTATTTTTAAAGAGCCAAGAAAAGAAACCAAAGGGAGAGGATACCACTGGTAAAATTTCTGGACACAGTGAACGCTTTAACAAGTGCTGACAACTGGGTGCTTGCAGTTTTAGCCAAAAAGGTATGGTTTGAATAAACTAAAAGACCAATTGGGGCCTGTACAGGTCTCCATGTTCATGTCAACACCGTGTGTAATAACAAGAAACTGGAAATAACCAATACGTCCCTCACTTGGGGAAAGGATAAACTTGGTATATCACAGTATTATACCCCACGGAGATGGAGGTGGGTAGTTGTACCTGTAATGCTTTAAAAATATGTAATAATAATAATAATAATAATAATAATAATAATAGTAGTAGTAGTAGTAGTAGTAATAATAATGATGATGATGAATGATACAAATCCTGAAGTATGGCAAAATTTTAAAAATATATTCTGGCTATAACACATCTTAATGTTTTGTCAGATTTCAGATCTTTTTAAGAAATAAAAGCAGTAGCTCTTCTAGCCAGGTAGCAGGTAAGAGTGTGGATTTGGGGCTGGAGTCCAGTGCGGGCTTTCTGCAGGCTTTCCTCCTCTTGCCCACCTGAGTAATTTAAAGCCGACTGATCCAACTGCGCCACGGACACGGGGCCTCTGGACACCTGCGCGAAGGAGGAGCTGTCGTGCAGCTGTGTCTGCTCCGCCCCAGCAGTCTCAGCCATCCTGGTCTTGCTGCCGACATCAGAGGTGGACCTGGGCGGGCAGAGGGGCCACGTTAGCCACTTCCCCAGGCCGCAGCGGAGGAAGCAGGAAGCCGTGGTGGGCTCCAAGCTCCACGAGGGTGGGGTCCTCAGGCCTGGATTTGCCTCTTAGTAACAAAGGGAGCCGACAGGCCCAGACTGGTAACAGCCATCCTGGCAGCCAGAGCTGGAGTCATTTTTAGATATTCAAGGTCAGAGCTCCCCCTGAGGGTGACTCATGTGTCTCTGGGGAGTAAAACACTCAATTTCTACATAAAACTAAGCCAAGCAATTAGCGCTGGCTATTAGCTGGGGATGGTCAACCCGGGAGGTGATGACATCATTGGCAGCCAATGAGAAGGCTCCATTGGGTAGGGGTGCTCCCCTCTTCTGACCCCAGAATGGTGACCCAGGGAGGGCCAGAGGACCATGTTCCCTACTGCTACTGGCAGAAAGCACGGATACTAAGATTCCGGGAAGCTCCAGGGTCAGGGACCTTGCACTTGAGCACTTCCTGGGTATTAAGAACACGAGAACACATTTGTTCTGGTCCCACAGGCAGGGAGAGAATTGGCCCATTTAACACATCATCGTACTTCCACTCAGTGCTCAGAAAGCCACATAAGAAGACGGCAGCCTGGGCTCAGCTTCCCCGGGCCTCTCTCCTTATTATCGGGAGTGTTTTAGCCACAGACTCCATCTTCCTTTTCACAGAGGGAATCCAGGTTCCCCTAAAATTAAAATGGCAGGGAGGCAAAGGCAGCCACAACAGGTGGCAGTCTGCCAGCCCACAGGAGCTGCTGTCACTGTCACTGAAGAGCAGAACAGAGCCACAGCAAGGGAGCTGGACGGGAATGCAGAGGTCTGGGTTGCTGCTCCTTCCCCTCTCTGAGCCTCAGTTTCCTTGGCTGTAAAACAAAAGCATCTCAAAAGGCTCCTCCCGGCTCTAATCTTCTGGGTGTGTATATGAAAGGGGGTGATCTGATATCATCTGCAGGGATGGCAAACGGTACGGAAGGCTATAACATGGGAGGTGACCTAATGTTTAAGAGAAGAAATGAAACGGATGCCACAAATGGCGGATGTGCAGCTTCTCCCAGAAACCTCAGGAGTAACTAAGGATGCCCTGTACTATTCCCCAGGGAGGGATAAATGCAGAGGCTGTGATGATGTGACTGTACATCAAGGTGGGTGGTGGAGGCTCAGTGGTCTCCCTTTCTTTCTTGATCACTCTCTCCTCTTCTTGCCTGCTCACTCCCACAGCCCTGGCTTCACACATCCTGTTCCCAGGATTTGCTATTCCTTCTGCAAACCCTTCCCAGGAAAACCCTTGGGTTCTGCCCAATATACCCAGCCCCATTCAAGGAATCCCAGAGCCTTTGAGATCATTTAAGTCATTGTCCTCACTTTATAGAGAAGGCAACAGGGAGCAGACAGGAGTTACACAGCAGGTTATCTACTTACTGGCAGATTACATGGAACCCTGGTCTGCTGTTTCCTGCCCCATCCTATACTAGGCTGGGGCCAAGGGGTGGTGTCTACACATAGCTCACAGCTCAGCATTCTAAACCACTGGAGATGAGGGCAGGGTTGTTTCTGAGGGCAACTCATTTTTCTTCACGTTTTTACAAAATTCAAACCTGTGGTCCATAGATAGGGTGTGACGAGCATGTTGAGGGGAGGCTAGTGGAGGAGGGCCAGGGCAGTGGCCCATACATACCCCCGGGCCCAGCTGTTCCTCCCAGCCCTGGACATGGTGACTATTCCGACATCTCGACATCTCCCACTGCTCATGGCTTGGTTTTTCTTTATCAAAAGAAAACATGTGCTCTCTATATCATTACAGAGCAGAGAGAATGTTGGACATGTGCTGCACAAGGGACATTTCGGAGTTCATGTGTTATCGGCCTGTCTCTCCTCGAAGTCGAGAGTTGGGGTGGATAACCAGATACACTGCTCCACAGCCTCCTGGACGTCACCCTTGAATAATAAAGGGATTTCTGGGTGCGCACACATGGCAGGAGGTGCCCAGAACTGAGGCAGCTGTTGTGCTGGCCTGAGCTGGAGACATTTTTAGATGTCTGAGGTCAAAGATAGGGCTTTCAGGGCATGGGGTGCTGATACTGGGTTTCTTCAATTGTGGGGGTACAAAGGACCAAATCCTTCCCAAACATTTCCAACGAAGCAAAGAAAGGAATGTGTTACCGCCGGAGAGAAGCGACAGCCACGGGGCCAGTCCTGGGAGGTACAGGCGGAGGGGGAGAGCCCATGACCATTTCAGGAAGCTGGGAAAACCTGTAGGCCTGCGAAAGAGACAAGCACATAGAGGGCGATCTGTTAAAACACAGAGCCAATCAACAGACAGGTTCTTCTTATTTAAAAGGGAAATTTCTGAGAGTCACTTTCCATCCGTCCTCAAACTTTTCCTTTAGATCTTCTTTAACAGGTTTCCCCAGCCCCTTCTTCTAACTCGTCTCCTCCCACTCTTCCCTTTGCTCAGGCCAGTGTAGGAGCAGAGTCTCCTTATTGCTCTTTCCCAAGGTGTCCTGGGTAATTGAATACACCAAGTTCTTTCCCACCTGGGCTTTTGTACATGCTGAGCCTTCTCCCTGGTGTGCTTTTATCACTGTTGTTTATTTATTATCTGCCCCCAACTAGACTGTAATGTGGGCAGGGGTTTTGTTGTCAGGTATATCGTCATGCCTGGAGCAATGTCTCATATATCACAGGTGATCAATAAATATTAGATGAATAAATGAATGAACCATTGATTGCATTTTACTCTCTCTCATGGAAAGCAGGTTTAGTGGGGGAAAGCAACGGGTGTGAAGTCAGGAGTTAAGGGTGGTGGACCTGGTTTGTTGATGAATAGACTTTATGTCCCTCATCAAGTCAGGTGACCACTCTGGGCCACAGTGTCCTCTTCTGAAATGGGGCAAGGATGCCTTGCTCTGAGGGGTGCTGCCAAAGGTCAGTGTATGTGTAAGTATTTTGCAATCTATAAAGATTAAGATCAAAGATTAAGGATTGGAACTGTCACTAAAGTGAAGACTTTAATCAACACTTGAAGGGATAAAAGGACAAAGGTCAGTGATAGACAGGATCAGAGAGCCAGGCTAGTGCCTTCTTTAGCAAGAGAAAATCTAGAAATGCTCTCTGGGAAAACAGAGCTTAACTTATGCTTCTCATTCATTCTTTTTCTTTAGGTATCATGACCTGCCATCTCTCTCTCGAGGAACCAGATGACAAGACTTTAAACCTGCAGGCATCAGGACAAAAAGCAGCAGTAGAGGGAATCCATAAATAGGATTCTTTAAACTGAATGAGTCTTCTCCCTCCAGCATTATGTCAGGCTACATACTCGTAAGGGCCGACCCACTAAATAACAGCTAGATTCTGGGTAAAACATACCTTTTAATGCACCATGGGAATTGTGAGATGCAAGGGAAATATCAAGGACACCACCCTCCCCCGCTCCCACACACACGTACCTCAGCAAACTAAAATAAAACCATGAGCTGAAACTAGAGGTGGAAATAATGACTAGTAAGCAAATATAAAAGGTAGGGTTCCCTGGAAGACAAATGACATCCTGGCAACCAATTATGAGATTAAGCCCAGGGACAGGGAAAGGTGAGGCAGGTGAACCTCAGACACTCACAGCCAATCCAGTCCCTTCCAGGGAGGGAGGCTCTTAGTGTTCCCAGGCTCAGACAGAAGCAACTATAAATTCTCTCTGGGGGCAAGTATCCCTAAACTAGGGATTAGCAGAATTAGCAGAGATTAAGATGACTGCAAACAGGAGTTCATTGTCAAAGACCAGAAAACATAAATGAAAGTCAGTGGGGAAAGCAAATAAGAGATTTAGATCTTTAAGGATTTTAGATCTGAAATATCCACTTGTAAAACAGAATATAACAATGTAAGAAATTAAAAAAAAAAAAAGACCAGCGATACTATGAGGAGTCATCTGGATGTGAGGGCTATCTGGCCATGACATCTGTCGCCCCATTCATTGCCAGGGTTGACCTGGCTGGCTAGGTGTCCCCTCCTCCATCACCACTCCATGTGCGTCCCTCCCGAAGCTGCGTGCTCGGTCGAAGAGGACAACCTTCCTCGATAGAGGAGAAGACCGTTCTTCAGTCAAAGGTATATGAGTAGCTGCGCTCCCCTGCTAGAGCCTCCAGGCAAGCTCTCAAGCTAATCAAAATACCAAAGGAGAGAAATTGGAGAAAAGAAAGGAAACATTTGAAGAAACAATGACTAAGAATTTTCTGGAATTGATAAAATCAATAAATTAATCATTTTAGGAAGTACAATGTATCCAGGTATAATAAATAAAATAAAACAACTGGAGATATTGTAGTGAAATGGCAAAAATACCAAAGGCAAAGAGATCTTAACAGCAGCTAGAGAAAAAGGCATATCAACTATGAGGGAATTACAGTCTGACAGATGACTTCTCAACAGCACCCAGGAGACCATGGAATGCAAAGTGCTCAAAGAAAATAACTGTCAACCTACAAGTGTATCAGCAATATTAACTTTTCAAAACAAGAATGAAAGAAAACATCTGCCCAGATCTAGAGTTACTAAGTCGATATGGAAAAGCTATAGTACCATGCTGCATTTCCGTTGTTGTTGTTGTTGCTTTTGAGCATCAGTAAACTATGTATGTATTCTAAAGCAGTTTCTAGGGAACCAAAATCTGAAGTTCCACTAGACCCTAAGCTCCTTGGCATTCGGCAACTCAGTCTATCTCACCCTGGTACTCCTGCCTTACCAAGCAAAGCGCTTTGAACCAGCGGTGCTAAGTAACTGCTGAATGAATGCTGAGCGAACTAGGAATCAGAAGACCCAGGCTCTATTCTTGATTCAGCCATTCGTTTTGTGTAGATACGTCATTTAGTCCTTCAGCACCTCATTTTCTGACCCCTTGTAAAAAAAGGCACGGGCATAGCTCATGGGCTTTAGACAAGTATTTCTTTACCCATGAAACTATTTTGACATAACCAGATTAAAGCAGGCTTCTCCGGTGGTGGTGGTGGAGGGGTATCCTGATGAATTTGGCCCTGCGCTCACCTGCATGATGACACCATGGAGAATTCCCTGAACCCTAAGGTTTTGCACTGAATTTGAAAATCATTGTCCTGGACGTCCTTCCAGCTTTGCATTCCATTATGCTACAAACCAACAAGTAAGGACATGCCTTTCCCAAAATAGAGAAAAGGGTTTATAGCCCCTCTTTTCTCTTCTGATCTTTCATGATATTCAGCAGAAGAGACAAACTATTTTTATCTCTGGTTCTTGGAAGGCTTATTCTCTAGTTAATACAGTTTCCCAACTGAGATCAAGCTTTCTATGCCTGTGTCTGTCCTGTAGCAGTTCACCAAAAGAACTGATTAAAAGTTTTGAACTTTTGACAAGTACCAAGGGAATTCCCTCCTTTGGAAGATTTTCCTTGGTACAAAGCAATACTGCACAGGAAGTCAAATGGCTTTCAAGGCCTCAGGAACCATACAGAGTTCAAGCTGGAAAGAGCAGGAGACATGAGATTATACCCCTTACCTGTTAAAGGGGGACACTGAAGCCCAGAGAGGTCACAGAGCCAGTTAAAGGTACTGTCTTGCAATTCTAAGTTAAGGGTGGCATGGTACAGAGGGCCTGGATTCAAAGTCAGACAAAACTGGGGTCAAGTCCTGGCTTTGATCCTTATCAGTTGCTTGACCTTGAGCAACTGACCTTTTCTGTGTCTGCTTTCTCATTAGGTGATGAAGGGCACAGCATCATCATACCCTTATTTTAAAGGTTGTTTGAAAGACTCATTTTGCATGTTAATGTACTATCTAGCACACAGTTGGTACTTGATAAGTGATATTCTCTTCTTTCTGAGACAGGATAATATTTTGATAGAGTAAATGTAGTCACCAAGACTTTTTTCCCCAATAGTTTCTTGAATCCAAGGCCCTTCGCCTGCCTCAGGTGGTGACAACATTCCACCTTTCTGTCCCAGAGAAGCAGGGCCACAGCCACTGAAGATGTTCCAAGAGCCAGTTCTTATTAGAGTTCCAACAGCCATTGAATTGCAAGAGTTTAGGATTCTGACTATCAAATGTCTAAGTTCTAAAGCACTTAAGGCCTAAGATCAATGCCAAAACAAGAGATTTGAAAGAAGTGGGGTACATTTAGACTACTCTTCCCCTAGATTAGGTAAACACCCTTTGGATAGAAAGGAACAGAGAGTTGGAAGGAAGCAAGAGCACTGAGATGGTAATGGGTCTGGAAAAAGGGCTCCGTGTCCTGCCTTAATCTGGGGGGAGGAGAAGAGGGAGAGAGAGAAGAGGATATAAATACTGTAAACATTTTGGGAATCTGAAAGACAAAGGACCTGTACTCACTTTTAGAAAATCCCAGAATCAGCAACAACAGAGAATTCCCCCACCTCCCCGAGGGTGGTGGGACACAGAGAGAGAAAGAGAGAACACGCTTCAGCATGGCAGGAAGGGAAGGCGAGGTCTAGAGAGAGCTTATTAGCAGGAGGACCAGGATACAGCTGTGCTCTACCCACCATCTAACACCTGGAGACTAGATGGAAACAAAGCCTTCTCAGGGACACCAGCCAGAGTAGTGAGATGAGGACAAACTGGGACTAGATACTGAACCCTTCTCACCACCCCCTCACCATGCTTTGCACCCTGCAGGTTCCCCCTCTGCCCCCAATTTTTTTTTTTTTTTTTTTTTTTGCTTAATCCAGGGATAGAGAAGGAGATCCTGAATTGACTGATACTGAGCTTCTGGCACATGGAAAAGATTATATAAAAATATAGAAAGTTACACGTCTTACACACCTGAGTTTGTGGGCTGAAATAAGTATTCACACTTCCTCTTCTCTCTCCCTCTCCCTTCCCGTGCAGCTTTCCTGTATAAGCTATGGTTTTTACTCACTCAAATGATGTTTTTAAACTTAGCGGGGTATGCATTTGCCAGATGTTGGGTACTCAGTTGGTTTTCAAAAGGGATTTCTCAGGACAACCCAAAAGCAAAGGTCCCATGCCCTGGCTGGCCCCGGTATGACAGAGTGACGGACTTTCAATGACTCCTGAGATTTGGACACTGCCTGGGGTAGACCCTCTCCCAATGATCCGACTTCATCAAACCACCAATGAATGTGGTGTAACCTGAGGTGGAGGGAGCCCAGTAATAGCTGACATTGAATTCCCCACACACGTGGAGTTCAGAACAGATTCAAATATGATTGGGAGAAACACAAAATATGTAATATTTTTTGAACCCATATATTGAGGTGGATGCAAACACATACCTGCTATGTCTGCATATCTCATCATTAATAACGGTTTAGAAAGGGATTTTTTTGTTTTGTTCTGTTTTTTGAGGGGAGAAGAGGAGAAATAATGTAGAATTATTAATTTAATCCTAATAGAGATGTCTCTCTTACAAGGGGCAATGACAGGAATAAACAAAATTCCCTCAAACTGGGTAAGATTCCTTTTGAAAAGATCACACTCTCAAGTTTTGGGGATTTGAGTTCTCATCTGAGCCTGAAGGCCTTCCCTGTGGCTTGCCTGGCCAGAGGAGTGGAATGAGTGTGGGCTTTGAAGTTAGACAACTCCAGGTTCTAACTCTTGTTCTGCCTTTTATAGCTGTGTAACCTTGAGCAAGTTTCTTTACTTATCCAAGCCTGTTTCCTCACTGAGTACACAGGGAGAATAATACTGACCTCCTAGAGTGGTTGTTAGATGAGAAGAGATATGTCTACACGGCACTCAGGTACACCATGGGAGCCCAACAGATGGCAACTCTTACTGTTATTATTATTATTACTACTGTTAGTTCCACCTATAAAGCTTCTAGTGGGGAAGCTGTTTTAACCCCACTGGCTTTCTCAGAATCCCCTACTCTGATACCAATAAGAAGGCTGTAGGACATTTTCTTTCTACTTGGCACAGACCCATTATGGCTGCGAGCAAAATTCGATTGGTCATTACGGGTCGAGTCTACTTTTTTCACAGATTCAAAGGGTAAAATATGATCAAGAGTCTCCTAAAATGCAATGCAGAAATCCCAAGCTGCCAGCAGTAACCTTTCCCATGCTATAAATGCCACTGGTCTGGCCTTGTGCATTTAAAGCCACCAGCTTCCAATTATCCTCTGGTAGAGTTCAAAGTGCTTGCTATTGGGAAGCTGAAAAGTAATCATAGTTATCATTCTAAATTGCCACCTTTTCTATTGATTTTCTTATTATCATAGCACAAGGGGGCTTGGAAAGAACTTAGATTAAGAACAACCATTTCTACTGGGTATTGTTAGCTATTTTCTCCTTTCATGAAAATAGGGGCCATATGTGTTGTTGGCAAAAAAAAGGAAACATTAATAACAAAAAATTGCCTTTGATATAACCCATCCCTGTTGTGTTATTTCTCAAGCCTTTTCTATTTTCTGGTGGACTCATTTAAAAAGTATATCATGCCTATGTTTTTTGCCCTTCTTGGCACAAATGCCAACCCCAAATTATAAGAAATAGAACCATCTAAGTTTTTATATGTCCCATGATGAAATTTTTAGATGGTTTTGTTAAATCAAGGCACAATGAATGTGGGTTGTGGCATCTTCTTGCCTGTCATTGGTTGGAAGATTCATCAAGGTCATTTAAAATTTTCTCTCTGAAACCTAAATCTCTTTACAGATCCCCAGAATCTGGCCTCCAGTCAGAGGGGTCAAGTTGTTCTTGAGAATCATCTTTAAACACAAGTGCAGTTTCTCCAGGACTCTGAGTTGGGGCACCCAGAGCATGCTCTTATAGGAATTTCACAGAGCAGGTAGAGGAAAAGGTATAGTTTCAGAACTGTCAGGGAAAAGGAATATAACTAGTAGAACCCAATGAAAGAGAGAATGTTTTCATAATAACGACTACCATTTTCTGAGTCATTTGATGTGCTAGGACTAGGTACCATAAAAAACACTCTAATTAATAACTGGCGAACAAGTATTGGGCATCCCCTAGGTGCTAGGACTGTGCTAAGCGTTTGACATGAATTTCATCCTTGTTACAGCCCTCTTATCGCCACCGTTTATGGCTGAGGGACCCGGGCTCAGGCTAGCAGTCACTGGCTAAGGTCATTTGGCTGGCAACTGCCATTCTGCTTTGGGCTGAGAGAAAATCTAGGGACATGGTCAATGTATGGAGATCAGGAAGTATGAATCAATGAAATTAAAGTCAATGTGAATCAATATGGACTAGATATGGGTAACTTCTCTCAGGGGACAGACACTTGAGAAGTATGTATAAACATGATAAGACTGGGAGTTTTCTAAATCTCAGTATGAAAATCCCTACTTCCTCCATAAAGGTAGGTATCAATTTAATGGACAATTAGTAAAAATTATAGAAATTGTAATATAACAGTCTTGGGAAAGTATTTTAAGGCGGTAGATTTATAAGGCTTGATGAGAATCTAACTTTCTGAAGAAAAAAATTTGGATTCTACACTGATGGGAGCATGGCTAGTGGTGGCCCCAGAGTTCCTGACACGCTTCCAGAAGGCAGCGCTTTTTGAGCATATCCAGCAAAATTCCCTGCTAGCAGAGACAGAGTTGTATTCCTAAGATCTGGCCATTGCCCCAAAGTCTTCTATTTTACCTTAAAAAATAATAAGAAGGATTTTGCATTATTCCACACATATCTCAGAAAATGGAATGCAAAAAAAAAAAAAAAAAGCCGAGTTCACTCTCTTGCCTTTATTGACTGTACTCTCTGGATTTGCATATCACAGACTGAGAAGCTGACTTTAAACAACCAGTTCTTCGATCATGCCTTACTTTACCCAAATTGGCTTGTACTAAATGTAAGACCTTGTGACCAGCAAGCAAATATGCTGGTCATCCAGCTTCTCAGAGCCGGTTTGCGAGTTAGTATTCTTAATAATAGAGCAGTTGTGAGCTTAATCGGCATGAGTCACAGTCCCAAGATCTAATCACCCTGGAGCTAACAAACAACATAGAAACCCTGCACTGCCCAAGTCCCTGCAGTGATGACAACCCCACCCAAGCACAGTCTCCCTTGCCTCAGATGTTCAGTATGAAATAAACTTTGGTCTCTCCTGGTAAAGCTTAATCAACAGGGAAAGGTTAGGCTAAAGAATGACAATCAAAGAGAGGGCACTGACAGAGAGACAGGGAAGCAGGGTTTGGAGCAGTGTCCAGGAAAGACATCTCAGTGATGGGCGGGGGAGGAAGCGGGGAGTGTGTGTGGAGGATCTGCAGCGAAGGAGAACATTAAGGAAATGCACAATAGTCTACAAACTATACAGTTAAATAACAGAAACTTTTTAAAGCACCAGTGTAGTGTGGACTTTGAGGGGGCAGCTTGAGGGGTTGATGTTATCATAAAGCTCCACAAGCCCATAGGTGTCGCATATAGTCTATTGCAAATGAAAGAAATTAAACAGATGGAGAGGCAATGTAACATAGCACAAGGCAGAATAGCTGTTTAAGAATGTGGACTTTGGCGCCACACTGCCTGGCCTTGAGTCCTAGCTCTGCCCCTTGCTGGTTGTGTGACTTGAACAAGCTATGTAACCTCAGTTTCCTCATCTGTAAAACAGAGGTAAAACTAGTATCTGTCTCAGAGGCTTGTAGCAAGAACTAAATAGATGAGTTAACATACATATGGCACTGAAATCAGTATCTAGCAACAGTGCAACACTCAATGAATGTAAGTTTTATTATGCAATTACATAACAACAATTTATGAAGCTCTATTAATGAATAACCCTTAGGGATAGGCCATTAAATATTACAAGGGTAGAATCTATAATAAAGCATTGTCTATTGTGGTCTACGGCTTATAAAACTAAGTCTGCTTTTTAAAAAGATATGTAGATGCTAAGGTGATGAATGAAATGCAAAACTAATTAAAATTGTTAACATTATGGAAGCTTTTAGTCATTGAATGCTTTCTCAGATACTCAAGTGTGGTTACCACTAAACGAAATAATCACGACTAATACTTTTATATAGCATTTACTATGTGCCCGGTGTTCTTCTAGTACCTCACACATATCAACTCACTTAATCTTTACAGCAACCCTAGGAAGTAGGTCATTTTTCTTATTTATTGATTTTACCTGTAGAGAATTTAAGTAACATTCCCAGGTGACAAAGCTAGTGAGTGGTAGAGCTGGGATTCAAAGTCAAGCCACCTGCCTCCAGGGCTTCTGCTCTCAACCACCAGGCTACACGGGCCCCTAGCATGCAGCTCTGCGATGCGTACTGACATTTAAAGTGGGTCCTCACACCTGGAAACGTAGGAAACCATCAGCGCGTGAAGAATGAGGTCAGCCCTTCGCAGGAGGGATAACAGGAAAGGAAATTCATCTTACAACGTATTACGGTAGGGCTTCCTGTGCACCTGCGCCCACAGTACTAAAAGGCTTAGGCTTGGATCATGGGTGGAGAATGGGATGAGAGCCCAGAAAAGTTCGTCTCCAAATCCCAAGGTGACTTAAGCACTAGAAGTTCCAGCTCTGAGAACCCTGTTGGAATGCCTTGTGCGGGAATGACCTCATGATGGCAGGTGAGTGGGACGTCTGACTTACCGGCCGGGGCAGACTGTACTGGTACATTTCTGGGCGGTAGGTCGGCACCCACTGCACCCCAGCTCTGGGCCGTGTCATGGTCCCCGGAGCGCTGGTCACCACCTCCGAGTAGGGCAGGTGCTGAGTTGAGCCGTAGGCCTCCTGGTGCCGGCTCTGGCCTGCGTGGCCCGCGGACGCCAGGCTGAAGGCCTCCTCCAGCAGCATGTGCATCTGTTGCCTGACCTCGTCGATGGAGGGCTGGGAGCTCAGCGTGGAGGTCTCCGAGTGGCCTTTCACCTGTCTCGACCGGGCATAGCCCCGGGGCTCGTTAACTCTGTCAACGTTGGTTTCCTCTATGATTTCAGGCTCGGTCTGTGGGAACAAACACCCATTAATGTTAACCAGCTTGGACAGGTGATATTTGGCATATGTGCTAATTTGTTATATCCTGGATGTCCTATCCAGGAATTCACAGGACAGCGACAACCTCTGTATCATCAGTAGGGCCACGCTGCAGCTTTCCCTGTGCACTTCAGCCATCCACATCACAGGCTTTGCTAATTAGCGTAATGACCATGAGAAACACCTCTCCATTGCCAACATGGACGGTGTTCGCTAAAACCTTTTAGAGACATTCTCTGCCCTTACACCTTTTAGGTAAAGGAATCTAGAGAATTCTGTAGTCTACACCACAAAGGTTGGTGCTCTAGATTCCAGATTAACTCTAAATCTGTGCTTAACAAGCCCCCCAGGGGATTCTGATGCCTGCTTACGTCTGAGACCCACCATCTCGAATGTTAGCGACTCCTGCCTTCTTCCAGTGAACCTTTCATTTGGGGAGTAGCTGCAGTATTTAAGTGGGCAGAGAGCTAGGACTTCGTCAGCTTCCAGAGCAGGCTGCATGGACTGTCTTATGCTTGCCTGCTAAAGAATGCTTATTTACTAAGCCACGGCAGATTTTGGTCTGAGACTTGCTTCTGTTATACCTTGATGGTGAGGTTGTGGGAGAGTAGTTAATCCACAGTCACTTTAAGTATGCCCATGGCTACCAATGTCTGCTAAAAGAATGTGAGACTTTTAAAAGGATACATTGGCATAGATCAGTTTGCCATCCTGCTCTCCATACATCACATACATATAAGTACAGCGATGCCCTCTTATCCGCGGGGAATACATTCCAAGACCCTCCACGGATGCCTGAATTTGCAGATAACACCAAACCTTATATATACTATGTTTTTTCCTATACATACATACCTATGATAAAATTTAATTCATTAATTAGGCACAGTATGATATTACCAACAATAACTAATAATAAAGTAGAATAATTACAATAATATACTGTAATAAAATTTAAATGAATGTGGTCTCCCTAATAATTCATCTGATAGCCTAGCTGGCTATTAAGTGACTAATGGGCGGGGAGTGTAACAGACCCGATACACTGGACAAAGGGATGAGTCACATCAGGAGTCCAACTGAGCGGGACAGTGAGATTTTATCACACTACTCATAACAGCATGCATATGATTCAAAACTTATCAAATGTTTACTCCTGGAATTTTCCATTTAATATTTTCGGACCACAATTGACCTCCGGTAACTGAAACCATGGAAAGTGAAACTTCAGATAAGGTGGGTGGTCTACTGAAACACATTGTCACTTTAGAAAAATTAGAAAATACAGATAAGCAAGAGGAAAAGAAGTTCCAAAACTCCATTAACATTTGGTATAGTTATTCCACTCCGGATCCTATCTGAGTGTGTATGTACATTCCTCCTCCATACACACACGCCCATTTAAAAATATTTGTGTATTTATATCCTGGTTCTGAATGCTTATTATTATTTTACAGAGTGAATATTCTTCTACCTGGGTTCCATAGTTTAATAGCTGTGTAATGCTGGGCAATGTCTTAGCTTAGGCTCCCCCTAAAACAGAGCCTGAGACATATTTATATACAGATAATTTATTTTGGAAAATAATTCTAGGGAATAGGAGTGAAGCCTACGATGGGTGAATTGGGAATAGAAGAAATGCCAGTCAAAGCCAGGGACTAAATTAGTAATTGCTGTGAGCACTGTGGCTTACTCCCACTGGGGTCCCTCCAAGACATCATGTAGAATGCATGTAGGATTGTATAGCGATGTTTCCTCCACCAGCTCTAGTCCCCTCTTAGATAAGGGTTGTCCTAAAGATGTCCTTGCCCTCTGAGATCTGTGCAGGTGCCAGATGGGTGGAATGGGCTCCCACAGGTGTCCCACTGAACAGTGGCAGCTAAGCCTCAGGGAAAACAAGAGATTAGGTACTGCTAAGGTGACACAGCCAAGCTGCCACCGTGCAGGGAAGATGACTCAGCAATGGTCAGATCTACAAGGTGTGCCGAGAACATAAAGAACAGGGCAGAAAAGATATTCCAACCAGGAAAATTACTTAACTTTTTGATGTTTCAGTTTCCTTGTCTGTAAGATGAGGATAAAAATAAGACCTGCCTCCAAGGGTTTTATAAGAATTAAAAAATATGATACATACAAAGAGTTTAGAAAAGCAGTACATGGTAAAAACACGATAATAGTAGATGCCATTATCATCATAATCATCATTACTACCACTTTTATTAATTCAACTGTACATATGTCTCATGTCATGACTGTATAAAGCACATGAATATGTAAGAATGGACACAGCAAGAAAACATCATCAGAAAACTCATTCATAAAGAGGAGACCTTCCCTTTAAAATCTATATATGGAAGGTCAGAACTTTGTTATTTTTCATGTTTAAAATTAGTATTTAATATATGCTCATTAGAGAAGAATAAAAAAGACAGAAAGCACAAAAAAGAAATGAAGACATTTCCTGTCATCACCCAGAGTTAGGGCTTGGCTATAGTTCAAGATCAAAAGACAAGGTCCTCTGTCGACCTTCAAGTCCAGATTTATCAACAAACATCTCTAAAGTAAGTAATTTAGAATACTATTTTTATATTAGCACAAGCAAAGATAGGTTATGGAGTAGAATACAAAATTACCTTTGTGACAAAAAACAGGAACTCAGAGACATTTCATGCCTGGATGGGTACATGCCTGCAAACCCTGGGCTAGAGGGTACACTGGGGCTTTTCTGAATTGGGGTTCTTTAGGAAAATGTGCTTCCTGAAGGCCTGGTGACATCTTTTAGGGTAGTGAATACAGCTTCTGAAAAATATTTTTTTCACAATACACAGAATATTATGAACTGAATTTCAGAGCCTGAAGGGACTTTAGGCGGCCATTTAATTCAAGCCCATTTTACAGATGAGGAGGTTGGGGCCTCTAGCCAAAGTCATGCCGAGGCGCCAGTGGCAGAGCCTGGCTCTCCTAGCCCCTGCTCCTTGTATGTTCTGCTGTACCACACTGCCTCTTACACTTCCGCGTCAGCGCTGGATGCTATCCACACACTGCCCTTCCTCCCTACATACCAGTCTCCATCATAAATAATGGATACTTAATGCCAAACTATTCCCAGGTGGAAGATTAATGGCACTGGGGTGAGCTATGGTTTATTTTCCCACCCTTGAACTGTGCTATGCATTTCCAGTCATACTGGTGGATTTTTATTACGTGAATTTATAGATGTGCCTTAAGCAGGACAAAAAACATACTTCTTAGCAATAACTGCCTACTCTCCCATTCTCCCCAGAGCCCTGGAGCGGGGCTGGCTGGCTTGGGGAGTTTTCTGAGTAAGGTTGGTAGAAAAATACTACCTCTGCTAGGGATGTGAAGATACTTTCTCCAGGATCCTACTGCATCTTCCCATGACATCCCAATGGAAATGAACCTCTACTTCCCCTACTAGAGTTTCCATTTTGCATGGGCAGGGAGGAGAGGAGGCTCCCCTTAACTGGAGAATCCAGAGTCATAATCCAAGTATGACCTCAACAGGTTTGATCTACGGAAGTGTTTTCCCATTGTTCTCACTTGGTTGTTCAGTTTCTTGACATTTGTAAATGGAAACAAGACAAGCTACCATTGTTCCCTGGGCTTCCCCCTCATCACACCTAATTTGCTTATTTAATGTCTCCTCCTGCCCAAGTCTGGATGCTTCCTGAGCTCACCTCACCTCTGTCTTTCATGAGCTTAGCCCAAGGCACCTGACATTCAATAAAGCTTTGTGATACTGAACCAAAGGGAAAAAAAAAAAAAAACACCTGTCCAATTGCCCAGGGTGTGGAATTTGAACTTAAGATAAAGGACCCACTTTCCCCAAGAAATTTCCTCCAATGCTAATGAGCCACACTGCCACAGGCAAGTCACATCAGCGTCCTAATCTGTAAAATGGAAGAGTTGAACTACTGTCTGTGAAGTCCCTTCTGGTTCTCATGTTTACCGTTTCTTGGACTCCATCTGCTCTACAGGGCAAGATTTCTCTACTATCATCTTTCTGATGTCTACTCATGAAAGGATTCCACCTCCCTCCTCGCCTTGAAACACGTGAGCACTAGTAAATTTGTTTTACTTAGCAGGTAATTATTGATTTTAACCCCATGCCAGGCCCTGGGTTGGGAGTTGTAAATACAAAAATAAGTTAGTGACCCAGCCCTCAAGAAGCTTCCAAGCTATAGGAGGAAACAAATAACAACGACAACAATACCAATAGCAGCTAACATTTATTAGAAGCTTAGGAGCCAGACACTGTTCTAAGTGTTTTATACATATTCACTCTTTTCCTTACAATAACCTCTAAGGTAAGAACTAGGATTACCCTCATTTTACAGATGAAGAAATCAAGGCATTGAAAGATCAATGATATACATAATTGTTGGGACTGGGATTTGAACCCAAGGAGTCTGATTCCAGCAACCAGGCTCTTACCCGTGACGGCATAGACAAACAGATAGATCCATTACCATACCACAGATATGGGCTCTGACAGAGGAAGGAACAGACTTCTGTAATCAGGAAAACCACTATAAAATATTTATTGAGATAATCTACCTCATAGATTACTATACAGGTGAAAAGCATCAATATGTAAATATAAAGTGCTTAGAGGAGTGTCTAGCACATAATCATTTAATAAATAGTAGCTGCTATCATAATTGTTTACTTCCTCTCATAGACTAGGAGGGAGCTCTTTGAGGGCTGAGTCAGTGTGTTATCATTATATTCATGGCCTCTAATCCAGGGCCTAGCTCAAAGCTGAAACCGGTAATTATTAAGTAGGAGAACATAGCAAGTGCTCAGATCTACCTGAGAACCTGTGATGTGCCGGCCCTGTGCTGTGTTTGCCACATGTGTTGCTTTACCGATCCCTGAGGGCCCTATGGCTGCACCCATTTCTCAGATAAGGCGTATCATGTCCACTGGTTTTACTTGCCCCAAGTCCTTCTTCTTAATTTGCACATTTCTGAAAATACCTTTTGTTTTCATTTGGCAAAAAGGGGGAGAAAGGAGTAAAGAAATCTCCCAATGTTGGCCGACAGTTGGCTTGGGTACAATGTTGGGGGCCATATCGGAGACAGAGCATATATTTTTAAACCTCTTTAACTTGAGTTTACCATACTTGCTCCTCCAACCACACACTCCTGAGAAGCACTGAGGAACAATTATTTTAAAAACTATTCTTATAAACTAATCAAGACATACTTCAACAAAAATTCTAAAAATCAATCAGGGAATGTCTGTTCATGGTAGAAAATTAGAAAATACAGCAAATCAAAAGGAAGAAAGTTAAAATCCACTCTAATTCTATCACCTATGAAATAACTACTGTTAATATTTTGACCTTCGTGCATATCCTTCCAGATGTTTCCTATCCTTCCTACTCCCACACCCCACCCACCACTCCACCCCCAGCCTCTGCAAAGAACAGCTGGTCTGGGCAGTGTGGGTTTCCCCGCTGCTGCTCTGGGAGCCCACTATTTGCCACACAGATTCTCAGGCTTTTGTGAAGGAGAATAGAAAGTGGGGGAGGACAAAGAGGCAGATGAGGTGTGGGTTGTAGGATTTTTCTGCAGATTTTGGAGAGAGGTACACAAACAGCTATGGCATATGAATGTGAGAGGGAATTTTAAAATACATTAATTTAAATAAAACAAAATTTAAAAGTATTACTGGGCAACATGAGTAGAGAAGAAGTATTTTATACATGACTGAGACATCTCGGTCATGATTCTGTAAACAGAATATACACATACCTATGTATGTATGTACGATTTTTTATAAAATAGTATATATTTTTTATAACCTGGTTATAAAAATATTATAAATAAATGTCACTGTCAACCAATATATGTATTTATAGGGAATAACTTTGAATGATTTCACAGCATTCTGCCATATGGAGTTTCCAACCTATATTTAACTGTCCATTATTTTAGGTGGTTTCCCAATATCTTTCTATAGAAACAAGGTTGAAATAAGTATCCTCATGATTAAAACTTTGCACATAACCATGGATTTAGCCTTAGGTTAAATTCTTAGATGCAGAATTACTTGGTGAGAGAATATGCACATTTAAGACTTTGGTTACTTATGATGTATCATAACTCAGCAGCAAAGAATACAGGTATTTAGGAAAAATTAAGGCCATTTCTTCACATCCTAACACAAAAAGACTCCTGGGCTTGAGCTTTATGGTTCCCACTGGATAAAGCAAGCATCTATGGTCCTTTCAACTGATAAAGATTATGACTGAGACTTTAAATGAACATGGGTCTATGGAAGAGCTAAGGCTTATGGGGAGAGATCTTGCAGTCCACGTCATCGCGAGAACCCAACAGGAAGAACTCCATGCTGACAGTGAAGCTCTGTGGTTGTTACCTGTCCCTCCCCTTGCTCCCTTTTCCTGTCTAATATATACGTCTCCATCTTGGCATCTTGCAATGTGAGCATGTAGCTTGTCATGTCTGCATGTACCTTTTCTTTTTTCCCAAATAAATCCTTTTGCTGGTGAAACACCTTAGTTGCTATTATTTTTCAGCTGATACAACTTTGTTTTCAAAAGAGCACACCAGTCCTACACACCTAGGGTGACCCGCACAGTGGCTAAGTATCGATGTGATTTCAGCTTCTCTTTGAAACACCACAGGAACAAACTTGAAAGAAATTACAGCCCTGCTGGGAACGTTAAGTATCCTCTTTTTGGAAAATATTCCAACACGGCTTAGTTCTAGTGCCTGGTCCTGAAGCACATACTGTAGAATTAGAACTGTCACATTGCTGGGAAGAGGGTAAATAGTACACATACTTTGTAAACCTGTTTGTAGTTTCTTAAAAAGTTAAATATACACCTATCTATGATCCAGAAATGCCACTCTTACTTATTTATCCAAGATTAATGAAAATATATTGTATTTGTCTGTTTAGGCTGCTAGAGTAAAATAACAGACTGGGTAGATTATAAACAACCTCTTTGATAAAGGCACTAATTTTATTTATGGGCTCCACACTCATGACTAATCACCTCCCAAAGGCCCCGCCTCTAAATACCAACACATTAGGGTTTAGAATTTCAACATCTGAATTTTGGAGGAATGCAAACATTCAGACTATAGCATACATATTCATAAAGTTTTTACATGAAAATGTTGATAGCAAATTTTTCCTAGTAGCTCCAAACCGGAAACAACTCAAATGTCCAATAATGGGATGATGGATAAATATATTGGTATAATTATACAATGGAAGAATACTCAGTAATAAAAAGAATAAACTACTGATGCGCACAACATAGATATTGAGCAAAAAAAGAGTCAGACACACAAGTGTACATACTGAATAATTCCATTTACATAGTTTGAGAAGAGGTTAAACTATAATGGCAGATATCAGAAAAGTGGCTGCCAGCTGGAGGTGGTGGTAGCGAAGACTGCCTGAATGGAAGAATGAGGCAGCCTTCTGGAGGTGAGGAAAATCTTCCATGTTTTAATTAGCTTGGTGATTACAAGAGTATACACATTTGTCAAAGCTTATCCAATTGTACACTAAATACCTGTAAATTTTATGACATACAAATTTGCTTAATAAAACAAACAAAATAGGTGGGGCAACATGGCTAGTTTGATGGGGGTGAAGGCCTTTCAGAAGAGGAGACATTTTTGAAGACCGTGAAGAAGGGGTCTGCCACGTGACAATCCTAGGAAAGCTTATGAAGAAGTCCTGAGAGGGGCAAGAGCCCGCAGTATTTGAGGAAGAGAAAGGTATCTGTTATGGGCTGCATTACATCCCCAACCCAAATTCAAATGGTAAAGTTCTAACCCCTAGCACCTTAGAGTGTGACTGCATATGGAGATTGGATCTTTATAATCCAATCTCAACTTAGTTAAGTAAAAACGAGGTCATTAGAGTGGGCCTTGATACGATACGACTAGTGCCCTTTTATAATAAAAGGAAATTTGGACACAAACGTGTGAAGAGAGAAGACTGTGAAAATAGGGAGAATATGGCCATCTATAAGTCAAGGAGAGGGGCTTGGGACATATCCTTCCCTCATGGCCCTCAGAAGGAATCAACCTTGCCAACACCTTGATCTTAGACTTCCAGGCCCCAGAACTGTGAGAAAAAAAATTCAGTTGTTTTAAGTCACTGGATCTGTATTACTTTATCATGGCAGCCCGAGCTGACTAGTACATGGTCCATGAGGCTGAAACCAATTGTCAGGAGATGGGACTAGAGAGGCAGGCAGGGGCCAGATCATGTAAGGTCTTGAAGGCCGTGGTCTGAAGGTTAGACTGTTTTCAAAGTGCAATAGGAAACCTTTGAAGAATTTTAAGCAGAGGAAAAATGTGACTGAAATTTATAGTTGGCTAGTTAGAAGACTCTTACAGTAATCCAGGCAGGAAGAGATGGTAGGGGCTTGGGTTAGGATGGGCATGGACTAAGGAGATATCGATGAGTTCACGATATATTTTGGAAGTGTGCTGACAGGACTTGATGGATGGGATACAGAGATGAAATAAAAGAAGGAGTCAAAGCTGAGATCCTTAACCAAGAAGAGGCATCTTGTTACGTGGGTCTCCTTGATATTCTTGGGGCTCCCCAAGCATGGATCTTCTTCTGGGCCCCTTCTACTTGCTGTTTCTTCTGCCCAGAATGTTCTCTCATTTCAGGTCTCTGCTCAAAAGTCACTTGCCCAGACAGCCCTGGTCAGTCTCTAAAGAGCCCTGCCTGTTATTCTCCATGGCCCTGCCTTGCTCCCTGTTCCTCCATAGCACTTCTCATGTTGTGCTGTATATCTGTGTAGTTAGGTGTTTATGATCTGTCTTCTTACTGGAGTATAAATTCCACAAGGGCAGGGACTTTGTCACGTTTCCTGCAGCATCTCAAAATGGCAAATAGTAGGACTTTAACAAATACTCGCGGAATGGATGAATGGGAACTAATCTTAAAATAGAGCCTGCAGAATTTCTGCTCAAAAGTCTTCAACAGTAAAAGACATTTCACACGTTAAAATGAATGAGACAGTCTTATTTAAAATGGAGTTGAAGAGAAGGAATGGATTCTTGGAGCCACTTATTCTAGAATTTCTCGAGTTATGAGTTCCAAAGTGGACAGGTGTCTTACAAGGCCATACTTTTCGGGATCCACAAGTGTGTACATTATCACCTTGCCTCACCCAGACACTTCATTTCAAAAATTTGAGGGCCCTCTCCAAAATCTGCCTCAAGGCAGTGATTGTCAGCTCAGCGTCAATCACGGTTTCATCCAGCAAGGAGAGAAGATTCTGAACAACTCCGCCACTTCACAGCCAGGGCCCAAAGACCAACTGGGGGAAGTGGTTCAGCAAGAGAGAATTCTGGGCCTCTGGCCATGATGAATTAATCTGACTCCATGTCCATTTTTTAATCTACTAAACAGGGTCTTTTGGGTAACACAAAACAGTGCTGCTTCTCTCCATTTAACACCTGCTCTGGCTGTAACAACCCCATTGCAGGTGCTTCCTGTTGCTGAGGAAGCAGAGATGTATTTACAAAGCTACTTCTGAAAACCAAACTTCAGTAGGTTTTCACTTTCTCTTGTGGGAGAGAATAGTTATCTTGGCACAAGGGCAGTTGGCAGCTTCCTCCTGAGCCTACATCTCAAAAGCTTCTCTGACAATAAAGGGAAATTGGTGCCCCTTGGAAAAGGTAGGGGGGTCAGAATAATGGTTTGATGACATCTCCTCTGCGACAGGTGTGAAAATGGAATTAAAAAAAAAAATCTCAGCAACTTTTTAATTTCTCTCTGATGGTTTTCCAAAGAATGACCCACAACTACTTCAAAGCTATAGGAATATGTAAACAGCATGCTGTTTCTGTATTTTAGGTGAGTAGAAAAGACATTATAGGGTCTCTTACAGATTTCTAAGCAGAGGGGCATTTTAAAAAATTTTCCAAGGAGTGACCCATAATTACACTGAGATTATGAGGATGGGCAGTTAAGATAAAAGAAGGTGCTTCAATGTCCTCAGCAAATGGACAAGTCTCTCAGCATCACTTACTGCTCCCAAAACAAAACACCTTCATCCTATAGCAGGAACGTTAGGAACCGATTCCATCCTCTTGTCTTTCTTCCCCTTAACCTGCTGCCCTCCACAGAGCAGTGACAATTCAATTATTGAGCAAGTCACCAGATCCCATTTACCCTGAGTTACAACCACTGACGGCCCTGTACTTAGCAAAGTGTGACTTTAAAGGTCACCTTTGGAGGTGTGGCTTGCGTTGGGGTAATGGGGGGAAAGTCTTGGGCACCCTTTACAGAGCCCTTCTCCAGCCACGTCATTCTGAAGAAGGTGCCCTTTGAAGAATACAATCCTCTCTTTGGTGTGTGACAAAATTCATAGCAGTTCTAAGGTGTCTAATGTGCTAGAATGAAAAAGAAACAGAAAAAAAAAATGTATCCCTCTCTCCCTCATGGAATCTGTTAGCCAAACTTATAACAGCTCATGTTCAATGTATGCTTTACCTGCATTAAGCCATTTAATTCTCACAACAACCCAATAGGTGGGTACCATTTGTATCCCCATTTTAAGATGGAGAAACTAAAACACAGAGAGGTGAAGTAACTGGCCCAAATTCACACTGCTAGTAAGTAGCTGAGCTGGAACTTGAAAGCAGCCTAGCTCCAGAGGCCATGAGCATAACCATCCCACACCCTTTGAGAACGCTGAGAACAATGTGAGCTGCAATCAATTAATTAAATATACTGTTTACAAAGGAATCAACCTGAAAGTCAACACATAAGAATAGCTTTCTCTCATGAAAATCTATTTTGCTTTTGACTTTCGAGGTGAGTCATCCCCTGATTTTTCTCATCTCCTTAGCTGAGCTGGCACTGCAGGTGGCAAGGAGACAGAGAGAGATCAATCTTGAGAGATCAATCCTAACGCAACAGGCTCTCCCCACGGCCAATTCACAGCTGCTTTTGCTCCTTTCACCTCCCAAAAAAGCCAGACAGACGCACAAAATCCCTCTTTGTCACTCTATCTGCCTCCAAAACACAACCTCCAACCATAGCCAGGACTTCCAAGCCACGAGAATAGCCATCGCTGGCTCATCGTCACACTGACCTTTCTCTTCAAGGAGGGCCAACCAAAGATGAGAGGCTGAAACTGGAGGGAAGAGTGACAGGGACGATTATACTGGTTTTGCTCCTTAAAAATCCCAACCTCCAATGTTCTTTAAGTAATGGGGACTGTGATGGTCTCGGCACCCATCCACTCCTCCTTGCTTCTCAGCTAGAAGGTCTCGGGGCAGCGGGGGAGGGGACTAAGCCTGCGCCAGCTCTACTGGTGAAGTCTGACTGGGTCAAAACAATCAATTTAAGCCCCCTCCCCTCCTCCTCCTACTCCCACTGCTACAGTGATTGATACAGGGCTGGGCATTTAACCTATGGTGGCTCCACTAGAGTAAAACCTTGTTTCATAATTGGGAAAAGAGAAATTCTCTCTTGCATTGGTCAAAGTCCTATGTAGATGTGCTGCCGCCATCTCCCACCAGAGAGAACCAATCTGTAGATGAGGCCAACACAGGAAGAGGGACAGTGCTGCATAATGCAGAGAAATGACCTGGAGCCCCAGTCAAACCACGCCCAGATTGACTGTACCCAATACCTCCCATACTGATTTAAGACATGATGAGTTGAGCTGGGTTTTCTGTCATTTTAGCCTAAGCATCCTAACTGATAACCACCACGTAGAGTGAACTTCAAACAATAACATACATTTGTCTACAATCTTAATAAGCCAGTCAAGTCAAATGTTTATATGGCTCCAAGTTATAAATCTGCCCCGTATTTTTTAAGTCTCAGCTCAGGAGTCACCTCTTCTGGTTGACACATTTGTTTGTTCATTTGCTTAACAAACAGAGACACTGCATCTCCTATGTGCCGGCTCCTATTGCGAGTGCTGAGGTTTCCAGGATGAATAAAACATGATTCCTGCCCTTGAGGAGTCAAATGTGGGAAATAATATGCATAAACGTACAGACGGAAGTCAGAGAAGTACGGGCTTGGATTGGGGTGAGTCCCAGATACTGGAACACAAAGGGCAGCATCTAAGTCAGATCCATAGATATGGGGTCAAGAAAAAGATTCTGGGGGAGATAATGTTTAAACCAAGTTCTGGAAGCACTGCTTGGACAGGTGGGAGTAGGTTTGCCCCCAGGGCACAGGTGGCAAAGCCTGGAGACATTTTCAGTTGTCACAATCAGGAGGTGCTACTGGCATCTAGTGGGTAGAGGCCAAGGATGCTGCTAAACATCCTAAAATGCACAGGACAGACCTCCATACAAAGAATTATCCAGTGTCAAATGTCAATAGTGCTGAGGCTGAGAAACCTTGGCCTGCGTGAAGCAGGTGGGAGAGAATGTTCTGAGCAGAGGGATGAACACAGGCAAGACACAGAGATGTGAAACCACATGACAAGTCTGGAAAGGGCAGGCAGGCTGGAGCCACGGGGTAATTAAAGGAATGGCAAGTGTCAGCTGGAAGAGCATGCCTAGGCCAGCCAGGCAGATAAGTCCTGAGCCAAAAGCTTAGAGCTTGCTTGAGTCTTATCCCCAAAGCTACGGAGAGATACTGAAGGATTTTAAACAAGGGTGTGTGTTTTAGAAGAATCCCTCTGGCAGTTGTTTGGTGGCAGCAGTGGTGAGTCATGGGGGCTGGACCAGGCAGAGGCTGTGGGACAGACAGGTCAAACCTTCAGGGGGGCTCCCAGCTCCTATCCCTGTTCACAGCTATAGTACACTGCGTGCATCTCTACCTGTCTCTTCTACTAGTTTGTAAAAGCGCCTCGGGTAAGCACTGGTATTAATCTATCTCTCTCTTCTCCATAGAACCTCACACAGGTAGTACAGTGGAATTACATGTGGGGCTTAGATGCTAACGTCAGCAGAGAAGGTGAAACCTGTGTATAGTAAAACCTTTGGAGATCCTTTATATTGTCCACATAGTACAACACGCATGGTGTTATTACCTTACAGTGTAATACGTAAAAAGAAATAAAATGTATATCAATAGAATATATATAAACGCTATTTTTTCGCAATATTTAAATTATTTTTTTCCTTTGTCTTCCAGGGCCTATGTTGTTGAATTTTCCTATGTTCAGTGCACTCGGTAAATGTTTGCTGGAGGAAATGGAAGAGGTAGCAATTCCTAAGGGGTGCTCTCCTTTGTCCGCTGGCTTCTGGCTCCTGCAGGGGCCAAGGAGAACCAGGGCTGGGAGGGGCTCGTGTGGAGAGGACACTGTGCTGTGCTGCTCAGGGCTGTGGGACATGTTCCCCCCGCTGCCGGGCACACTGCCAGCTGCAAGCCTTCAGCTATCAACTGGGAATTGCCCTTGTTCTCTCTGGACATGGTGAGGATTTGGCGATGCCAATTCTCACACTGGGAAGTGTCCTTAGCGAGAGAGAGCTGTGTCACCCAAGTACACCCAGGAACTGGTCCTACTAGAGTACAAAAACCCAGATGCTTTGTACAAACTCAGGACAACTCTGCAGGGTCACGGGAACTCCAGAGTTACCCATGGGTCAGCTGAGGCCTTGCAGTGTCTGTACCACAGTTCAACTTTTAACTCTGTCCAATCCTGCTACCTTTCCTTCCCCTACAGGGGTTCATACCAAGAACCCAGCCTGTAATAAGTGGCTACCTTGGTCAAGAGGCTATGAGGGCTCTGAGTCCAGCAGAAGCAGGAGGGTAGGCGGGTAGTAGGAGCAGGCATCCCGATCACAGGGCATCAGAGAGAATGAGCAGACAGATGGCACCTGTGTGCTCACAACAGAAGGGAAGCTGTTGTCTCCTGCCCAGTGGGAAACTGCCTGCATGTGAGGTAAGTCCTGGGCCTGCAGGGGGGCCTGGCTCCAAGTGAGGGCACTAGGCCATCCTGAAACTGGCCTGCTTCCTCCTGCTCTTGCCAAGGGGCCTCCTTTGTGGGCTTAACAAGTATTTTACTGAGGAGCTACCAACCAACCTGGTGAGATCTGGGCTTATACCAAAAGGCCACCATCACCAGCAAACCCCTCCATCACTTTGCCTCAGGCTCAACGAGGCAGCCTGATTTCAGAGGATCAGATATTTCCTTTGGATTAAAAGCCTCTATTAAAATACATGTACTATAAATTAACTTGAGGTAACAGATCAAGCCAGGATTAGTTGTTTAAACCAGCAGGCAGATGTAGAATGAAGAAACTAAAGGCTGAGATGAGAGATACAGGTAAGACAGTCCTAGGTGGGATGCTAAGGTGGGGATGGTGGTCGGGCAGGGTCAACACAAGAGCACCTAGTTCAGAGCACAACAAACACACTGAGGTGAAGGACAAAATCCCCAATCCAAGCATTTGCTTCTCAATGAAACCAAAAGTTGGTTGTACCCTTAACTGGGAAAATCACGCAGTGCCAGGACATTCCTATGCTCTGCCTTGGTCTCCGCTATCATGGCTGAAGCTGTAAGATGCTGAGGAAGGGCTGAGGGCAGGGAAGACTCCCACTGATAACAGAATTTAGAATTTATCTAGAAAGCCCCAGCCTCAGACTTGCAGGCAATCAGGGGCTTTCTGCGCCATATTTCATTCCCCTGCCAATGGAACCCATTAAAACAACTGTTCAGATTCTTTGGCCTCCTTCTGGTAACCACTGCTCACCTGGAACAAAGGGAATTGGCTGCACCGTTAGCTGAGAGAGGCCAGCAAGATAAACAACCCATCGCACAACACCATGCACCTGGGCCTTCAGCCGGTGTCTGGGGACTAAGCTCTGAGCGATGCCTCCATCTTCCTCTTTGCTAAACTTTCCTCCACGAGTTGCCCTAACTGCTTCTACCTGGTGCCTGTGGTGGGAATGGTGCACAGCATTTGCACACACACTCCTGTGGCGCTGTGGATCACCCACACTGCAGCCCTTTGTGAGGCGGCAGCTGTGGTTGAAACATTAGGTTCTGTCAGTTGGGTGCACTAGTGTGCAACTGGCACAGAGGACAGAAGGCAGGGCCCATCTTTCCTCTCCTAGTCAATTCCAGGGCAGCCTGCTTCCCCACCTTCCTGCTTGGGGCAGAGACAGCAGCCCCTCCTCAGGGCCCGCCCAGTGGTTTTGTTCAGTCTTTCTTGGAACATTCCTCCAGGCCTTTGATGATGTTGGGAACACCTAATCCTCACAGTTATTTTTGTCTGTTTAGATAACTTGATGTTTTCTGTTTTCTGCAGCTGAACTTTGCCGGGTACAGTATCCCTTTTTATAGATACGTATACTTTTCAGTTGTAAAACCATCCTGTTTTCACTAACATTTCAAAACATTTCCCTGAAGAAGACCTCTGAAATGAGCCTGATGGTTGTGAATGCTTTAGCAGAGACTTTAATATCACTTCTGAGATTCGTTCATAGCTCAATCACTCCTCTTTTCAACCCAGTGCCCATATTTTAGGGTCTGAGACCAGCAGTCTGCCACGAATTCTCTCTGGGGACCTCTGGGTGTGGAACCTGGGACAAAGTGGAGAGGGACCTGAGAGAAGGAGCTTGCAAAGGTCTCTACTTCTCAGAGGTCAGCATCCATTTCCAAATTTATAATTCAGACAATCCATTTCAGAGTTTCCTTCAGAGCCAAAGTGCATAGCTGACCCCATTCTTATCGTAGATTTTTAAATTCCAAACACAAATCAAGGTTGAGGAGGTGTGTTTTTATTTCTGGGGAGTGATCTGATTACTACTTGCCCTTTGGACACAAAGGCTGATTCATCAACCACATATGAAAGTTATTCATTTGGCTGATAAAGGAAAAATTCATATTTGGGCCATTTTCTTTTCCTCAGTACTTCATTATTTTCTTAGTTACTTTCATTTAGAAAAAAAAACATTTAAAAAATACTCTGAAATAGATAATTTTGCTTTTAAACATTGGCCTGACATCTCTTCTACCAGCTTTATGCACTGGGAGGAATTAATTTTAATGCCAAAGTTGGTTTAATGATATGGTCTAGCCTTTTAGGAGTGATCGGTTTTGGACATCTTTCTAAAATCATGCATTCTTCTAAAGAGAATGACTCCTCCTAGAAAATTACTACCTACATGAGCCACAGTACTGCCAGGAGAGTGTTGCATCCTTAGCTGTTAGGGTGACCAAGAAGTTGACAGTTCTTGCAAAAGAGTGATTCCTAAACCCCACGGAGCTAAGAATTTCCCTTGTGTAGGCCCTGACAACTCCTGATCTTTGAAAAAATTTTGAAACACTCCAGACTGCTGTCAGTCCTGGGGTTAAGATTTGCTCACGGAGCATGCGTTCGTTTGCTTATTTATTTGTTCATTTATTTTTACATGCAGGTTTTCCTGCTGGGACTCTAAAGCCATCAACTTTAGAAAAATTCACAATTAAATCAATCTCTTAGTGCTTTTGCTCCTACCAAGTCAAGGAGCAGGTACCCCCCTGGTATTCCCTAATCTGGCAGAAATGACTAGAAATTTTGGCCTGGCTTCAAGATCCCTACACCCAGTAGGAAGATTGACATGTTTCCAACCGCATGACCCATTCACTGCTGGGCTAATGGATTCTTTTGCCAGGAGTCCCTCGGCATTTGTGGAAAATCAAGAGCTTGGAAAATGAATGCATTGTTTTAAAACTATGACTCTCCTATTTTTCTACTTTAGCTGCTGCTCCATTTTTTGCTTGTGTGAAAAAAAATGGAAGAATTCTTGTGAAACCTGACATCTAGCCTCTTCGAGAGACTCAGAAATACAAAATACATATTATGTAATGTGAGGTCAGATGTACAGTGTGGTGGGCGTACACGAAGCCATGCTGCATCATGGTTAAGGGAATGGGCTCTGGAGCTGGGCAGACAAATTATGTAACTGCTCTGTGCCTTGGTTTTCCCATTAAGACAATGGGCATAATGAGAGTACCTACCTGACTGGTGACTGTGCAGATTCAATTAGATAAGACACATGAAAAGACCAGAACAGGGCCTGGTCTGTAGGGTGCACTCGGTAAATGATAGCTACTTTTCACAAGATTAGAATAAAAAGCAAAGGAGGAGATATAGGAAGCAATTTCATTCTTATAGGCAACAGTCTAAATTCTTAAAATTGCTCCCTAGATGATCATTTTCTCTTAAGGAAACTTATATTTCCTTATGTTTCTGAGAGCACATGTCTCTCTCAAAGAAATGTGCATTTTTAAAAAATCTATTACTGCCTCCCTAAAGTAATCTTGACTGGAATATTTACACAGTTGTGAGGGATGAGTACCCTCCTTTTAAAATCATCTCTCTCCTTCTGTTGTTCTAGGTAATTTACTCATACGTCATTCCAAAAGCATTAAGCGAGTACTCTAAGTCATGGCACGGTGGCTTAAAAAAATCTGCCATGTTCTCTTTTCAAGACTGATAAGCTAATATCTCTAGCTTATTTCCTCAAATTGTAAAAATGTCTGTGTCTAGAGTCTCACAGGAAACCCATAAATACTAATCTTGAAATAAATTTAGAATCCTATCATACCTCGAGTATGCCGGAGCAGAAGAGAAAGCTCCCCCAACTATAAGCATCCAGGAAGAATTTTCACTGTTGGTAGGGAGAGATTAATTGGAAAACTCAAATGCCCAATATTTAACCATAGGATGGTTATCAGATTGATCACAGAGTTTGGTATAAGAAAAACTTTTATGAGGAGAAAAATTCATGTTGAATAAATTTAACCTGAAGGAAAAAAATGATTTGGCCAAAGCATCTAGAATTTTATAAAACTAAACTATGTAAGTATCTTAATTAAAAAAGGAAAAAAATAAAAGATAAGGGTATTACCACCAACACAAACATCAAGTTTAAATCTAAGGAAGGTAATCAGAAATTCAAATTAGGTAGAATATCTGTTTTTAGTTGGACCATTAAAAAACACCATTTAAAGCTTTTGTGGAAAACAATAAACATGTCCTGAGGGGGAAAAAATCTTGCCTTCAAATTAGCTCAGCATATTTAAGAAATCAAGTGTCATTTTCAAATTACAACCTCACAAATTATACTAAAGCTTTATCCAGACATATTTGTATCATAACTCTTGTTACGAACATTTTTTTTTATTTGTAATAAAAAAAAAACGTTTTAGGAGACCAGGAAATAAACATTTTCCAGAAGACGAAAGAATATATTCCAAACCGTTTGAAATTTTGGGGCGGGGTAAGGCTGACTGCATGTCTCAGTAGGGTACCATTCATGGGAATGCACCTCGTGGGTGCAAGGACACGTGGCAGGATGTAAACAACTTGAGAGGAGGCACCAAGTTGTGACTCTGGCATCTGGGGAAGTTTTATGGGATTAGAAGAACTTTTGCTGTCTGGAGACATCCCTGCATATAAGCAGGTGCTCCATCATATGAAATCACTAAATCGCTCTGTTGGATATCTCACTGTTTCCATGGCATATTGAGGAGTTATGAAATCAGGAACAAATCCAACTTCTCGACATTGCTATGAATTAAAAGAAGACTGTTTTTAAATGAATTCTAACCCATGGCCATGGTTTCTACTGAATTCCTAAGGACAGGGAAAAAAATTAAGGACATTTAGAATAGCTGTTGATTTGAAGGTCAATAAAGCACTATTCGTAAAATGATTGAATTTAGAAATTAATATCCTTTTAGCAATAATTTGCTACTCTGGCAATTCCAAGTAGTTTTACTTTGCAAAACAGGTAATAAGGAATAATAAAACAGAAAATATTTTACTGCATTTTTAAATTCCACAAAACATATAGTAAGTAGAAACATATGGGATGTCCTGTCTCTTTTGCTTTCAGGGAAAGCAAAGCTGGTATTCACCTTGGCCCACCAGAGACTTACGTCGTATCCGCTGTTACGGATTCCACGTCGGGGTCGCTCCCGAGTCACCAGAAGGTCCATTTCTGTTTCCCCTGGACTCGGGCTATTCAGAGACTGCCGGCTTCGGTAGACAGAGTTCTTCGTCTGTTGCCTGAAGAAAATTCAACAACTGTTATGATGCAGCAAATGCCCTGACAGATGGAATTCTCCACTGATCCAAACTACAGGCAACCAATGAAGGGTTTGGTTGGATTTGCCTCTCAAATATCAGAATTGATGGTATGTGTTCCCCAGCCATCAGGAGCCATAGAAATAGTGGAATAAAGATTTGTTTTCCAGATGCTGTAACCATTTGGCTGAATTGTAAATGCTCTTTCATATGGTAGCTACAATCAACTGCAACATTGCAACCTCATCTAAAATCCTGCTGATCGCAAGGCCAGGGACTTTCCCTTGACCCTCTAAAACAGCTAACACTAGAAGAACAAACTTGCTTTTGTTGACTGTTGACTCAGCAGCCTCCTGTTCCTTTTAATCTTTCTGATTCCACATGCAGGGTTGCATGATGTGTTAATAAACCCTGTGTCTAATGGCTTAACGCTGCCATTGTTGATTTTCTTTTCTACCTTTCCCACAACCATAGTGGATTCCCTTCTGGGCTAAGAAGCCATAAACTAGAAGACAGTTTGGGGCTTGTTAGTCCATCCTTCTGTCTGTATGTCCATTAGTCTGTCTGTCCATCTGTCCGTCCATCCATCCATCCATCCATCCATCCATCCATCCATCCATCAACACATGCATCCATCCATCCAAAATTTTGAGAGCCTACTATGCTCCAGTCACTGGGGAACATAATGAAGATCCACAGTGAGCAAGATTCTAATGAGACAGACAGTCCACATAATCATTTCAGAGTAGTAAGTGCTATGAAGAAAAACGAGGACATGTCACAGAGGGTAATGAGGGTGGCAATGACTTTAGATAGGATGGTCCAGAAAGGACTCCCTGGGGAGGTGACATTTCAGCTGAGACCTAATGAGAGATGGCCGCATGCCCATCTGGGCACAGAGAATTTCAAGCCCAGGGAGTAGCATCTTCAGAGGTTCCACTCAGGCCCCACCCACCCTTGGGAATACATATATTTGTTACCACTATCTTGTTTCCATTGGGATTACAAAAATTTTGTTGAGGAGGGGTAAGAAACAGCAACAAATGAGGGTTATGGCTGTACTTTTCTTTTTCCACAAGAGGCAACCCTTATGAGTGGGGAGTGAGGTACAACGGGAACAGGTCACTTTCACATGATCCTTAAGAGTGAGTGACAAAGGTGGTATAAAATCACTGCATTCCTTCTCATCCAACAATAAACATCTCTTTGTAAATAACTTGCACTTCAGAGCATCTATCTTGAGTGAACTCCCCAAATACCACCTATTTCATGTCTCGGTTCTAAGATTCTATCCCTTCATGGGTTGAAAGTGAAAAGGCTGCGTGATTCATTCTCAGTGACTACGTGGGAAGCCAGAAACCTGGCAGGTGCACATGCCTTTTCATGACCACACACCCAGTTAGTCACAGCGTGACAGTCACATCCTGTCAGTCTAGAACAAACATTAAAACTCCCAAGGTAAAACGCTACCCTCACAATTGGCCCAGGGAATAAAACAGGCACCAGTGGACCTACTCCGTCACCACGAGGAGCTCACACCTATTTAGAGAGCACCTTTGTTCTCTGTTTGCCTGGCACCCATAACCACCTTCTTTAGGTAAGAGCACTATGACGTTCTAGATGGCCCCTACCCTTCGTCCAGGGATTGGCATGTGACTCAGGCTGCACAATCACAGCATTGCATCCCCATGGCCATGTCGACTGGTCAGAGGCAGGCACATGAGTTACTCTAATGAGATTGGGTCCAGGCTTTTGCTAGAGCAACCAGGAAAGAGGCATTCTCTTGGCATTGAGGTTTCCAAGAAGGTAGGATATGAGCCTAGAGGTGCTGGCAGCCAGTTTGCCACTGTGAGGTAAGAGCATGCCTGAAAAGGAGCCAGCAAAAACTGAAGAGAGAACAAGATAAATATGGATGACATCGTATGATGCCTTGGATTTGAAGCCATGCCTGAAGCCTTGACCTTTCAATTATATTTGATAATATTCCCTTTTCATTTAACCATTTTGTGCTGGATTTCCATTATTTGCAACCAAAGGAATCCTGACTAATATAAGAGCTTAAACCTAATACTAATAAACTGTGCCCTATAGTTAGTGATCTGCAATTAGAGACTTCCTTTAGGAATGGAGCACATCCCTGTGAAACAGAACTGTTCTGAGTGATTCACACTTTAGGGCAGACCCCAAAGAATTCTCTTCTTTGACCTAATTACAAATTGTTTTTTTTTTTTTTTTTAAACAAGGAGACTTCACTACCGTCCTGAAATTGCCAATTAGCCCATTTAGAAAAGATTTACTAATAAGGGTGGTGGGGGGAGTAAATACTAGGATTCGTAATTGACATTTAAGTAGGTTATTTTGGAAGAATTTGGAATACAAGAGTAAGATTGTGTATGCCCTTTCAAGAACCATGAATGTGGGTGAAAGCTTATACACTGGAGTGTGATTCAGTCTCCTTTTCCATCAAAAATAATGTTCCACTATGACACACGGCTTGAAGGCTGCTATTTACACGAATCTCAGTTGACCAGACTGATTAGTGTGCACAGTATGTGAGCAACTACTTAGATATAGATTAGGCTCTCAGGAAGAGAAATTACTTATTTTAATCAAATAGAGATTCATGAGGTATATTAATTTCTTGTTGGTATTTTGCTATGTTCTTTAAAAGTTAATATATTTTGAAACTTGCAAACTTGAGAAGTTTTTTACTTCTGAAAATACTGGGTGGATAATGATAGATTTCATTTGGATTTTTAGAGGCTTTTTAATCCCACTATAGTTCAAGTAAGTTCTCAGACTGTGTTCTATGGAAGCCCACAGTTCCTTAAAGATGGACTGGAGCCACTGAGAAGGAGGATAGGGAGGCCTGCCTCCATCAGAGCAACTCCGTCTTTATTAGTCATTGCCTGAGGTCGGGTTCTCCCAGAAGCAGTCTCTGTGATGATTTAAATGCAAGTGCTTTGCTTGGGAGAGGGCTACAGGAAGCACAAATTAGGAAGCAGAGAGATGATCATGGGAAGGCAAAGAGGCTCATAAAAGAAATGGTATGCTATATGCTATAGAGCAGATTAGTGTTTGGGGCAACTGGGGCTCCAACTCCCTGGAGAAGTGTGGGAGAAAGTTATTTTAATGTGTAGATTTTATTTTATTCGGGCTTGGCAAGATCAACAGATCAGATGAATTGCCATTGAAAAGGTAGCTTGTTATATTCACAGATCCCAGGAGGTGGGGGGGGGGGCAGCCACATGGGGAAACAGCAGGGTCAGTCACAAGGCAGACAGAGCGAGAGAAAAACGTGGGCAAGAGCCCTTATTGTGGTGTCCATGGGAAAGAATGGACAAGGCAGGCTTAGCAGGCTTAGGACTGGACCGTTTGACTATTTCAGCAGACTCTGGGGCACAGGGGCTGTCCCTAATTGTCTTGTACATGGCTGGTACCTGGCTGCGATGATTAGAGCTGGGTGCTTAGCAGGCAGCTGGGTTATGGGCTCTGGCTTGTTGGTTTGCATATGAAAGGTGTGCTTGCAGATGAGCAAAATGCCCCCAGCAGGGGCATTTTCTCCAGGGTCAGTAAGGCCCCAAGTGTCAAATCATCATGCAGAAATTAGAAGGCAGTTATTACAACAGCGTAGTTTACTCCCTGGAATTCTCTTGCGGGGGGTATTTATCCATCAATTCCCCTTTGTCACTGACTGAAGCTGCTATAGAGCAACCTAACTACCTGAAATGTCTGGTCAGGGGCTGCCATAAAAAAGCCCTCAAGTCGGAGCCATAGATACTCACAGTAAGTAGGATGCTGCCCGCTTGCAGGGTGCAGTGGGAGCCGAGAGGACCCATGGGAAGTGGGGCAGGCTAGGGACTCTGATAGTGTTGGCCTCAGTTATATTACATACTTTGTGTCTTGGGGTAAAAGTTTATAACATAAAAATGGGATGTCTGCTGGTTTTAAAGAAAAAGCTGTGAAAAATCTAAAAGATTTTGAGGTGAGTCAACATTGGAATCTAAACTTTGTCTTTTATTTGATTTATTTAGGTCTCAGGGTAAAATTTTAGTTACTGATGCTGCCTCTAGAGTAGAGAATGATTCCATCACTTGTGTCTTGAAGTGGCTGGATTATAGAGAGCAGAACCTCTGGCGAGCTGAACTGCAAATAACAATTAACAGGTAACTCTTAGCTGCAATAACAAGTAACACACAGTAGGCTGCTTCTGAAATCAACATCAGAATGTAACAAAAATAACACCACAGAGCTTACTGAGTTTTTGTCACTGTCTTTTTCTCTTAAGCTTTCCCTTCCAATCCTATCACTTGTTGGTCTCATTTCCATTCCCACCCAATTTGTGGTTGTCCCTATTTTTTCTTTAACGGGTCAAAAAACTTTTCAACATTATTTTTGGTGCTTTAGAGTTATTAAATCAATTCTTCAACATTTACTAAGAATTCGCTACACACTCACAGATCAGCAGGCCATCAAAGGGCCTTAAGAATCTGGCCCGAACGAACCTATGTTAGGCAGTGGACATACATCTCCACAGAAAAAAGTTTTGTTCATTCTCCTTATAAAAAGCCCCAACTGAAATATTTATTTTTCAAATAGCTTCCAAGCTAAATTCCTCTGATTTGCACATGATCTTTGATTTGTTTTCTGAATTTTTCGAGTCTCAGCAGGAAATCATCCCCCCAAAAACCCTCAACTTCCTGCACCAGTCTATAAAAGGATACTAAAGAAAAAAGTCTCAAAGTGCAAAGTGAAAGCTAAAGATGCTCCAAGCAACCCATAACATCCAACTCTTCTTTTCTTGTATCTACAGTTATTAACACGGTGACACATGCATTGTGATCTCTGTCACAATTTTACATCGATAGCTTGTCATGCCCACCAAGCCTAATTAGAAGCATGGTAAATGAAGCACCGGTTTAGAATTCCCTCTTTTTTTACATTGAAAATAAATTATGTTTATTCTATTCATAAATTCGGCCCCGCCTCCCACAGCTTGATTTTGTGGCTTCTATCCTGTCACATACTCATTTTTGCTTTTAATAAATACCCACTCAGGCCAGGAACTGCCCTGTCCCATCCAGTCTGTGGAGGGTACATCTGCCAAGGCTATGTGGTAAATACTTACTGAAGCTGAATAAAAAGGTGAGGCATGAAATTTGCTTTTCTTGCACAAGAGCCACTAAAATAATTGAAAAATATAATGTCCCTTGATCTGGAAGTTGCATAAACAGGTAGGTGATAATTATAAATTGACCCACCTTTGAAACTGTCAGCGATGGTTTGGAAATAGCATTAAACTAAAGAATAAATATTGTTTACTCGAGTATTTTTTTTCAATGGCTTCAATTGTATTCTATTCCAGACTCATTATGGAGCACCTGCTCACACAGACCAGCATGGTCCAAATCATCAGCCTGAAAACATGACAGTCCTCAGGTAACAGATTAAGGGGCCAGGACTGCATTGCACCCTCCGCCCTCATCCCACCAATGATACAGTGACCTTCAGAGAAGCTCTTAGCGACTGCACCTGTTTTTCGATTCAGCGAATGGGGCACACAGTTCTGGGTCTGGATCCAACACGTGCTCGATTTCCTTTGGGGCTTTTTCATACATCTTTTTCCTTTCCGTCTGAGCCTTGTTTGCCTCCACTACAGGGAAATCATAATATCCCTTCCTCTTGGCTTTGAGGCGCAGCTTGTTCCGATAGTGCTCGATGTCTGACTTCTGCTTCAGGGCTTTGTTCACCTAGGGAAAGAAACAGTGTTAGGCCCACACCTGACCAGCATGGTCAACAGATGGGAGGCTTTTATCAGATGGTCGAACGTTGTTCTAGGCTTCATGTCTGGTCTTTTGAGCCAGCCAGACTCACCTACGAGCCATTCCAAAATCAGTGGGCCACAATGTGGAGTCTGGCACTCACCTACGCTGTCTGAGCCCTTACACCAGGGCCTCTTTCTCCTAGGTCCACATGAGTCTGCTCAGGCCTAGAACTGACTCCATGCTGTTAGCTTTATGGTGTGGGCCTTAATTCCGCCCAAACCCTTTTGGTTCTCCTGTATGGGAGCCTCAGACTTGGCAGCACAGTTAGATCTTGGAGCCCTGACTCCAGCTCCAGCTCTGAGTTCCAAAGCCTTCCTTGGCCATTTAGCTGGTGCCCAGATCGATAAGACAGCCAGTTTTCGAAGAGGTTCAGTTGGAATAAATGGGGTGGGGAAGGGAAGCAGACATCTTGCTCCCAAGGTCTCTCTGCTCTATCAACCTGCATTTGAGAGCTTATATCTGTCAATCTATATCATTCTTGAGAAGTAGGAAATTTTGAAGCCATATTTATATGGCCTCTAATGCCAACTAGTTCCTGCTGTATAGGGCAAATCCAATCTGGTCTTATAGAAAAAAACCTGGCAAAAATGCCTTCTGACCAGCCAAAGATAAAAGCAGACGACTGGGCTAAATAAATAACAAATAATGAGGATGTTACACCCACGAATGGAGCCAAATGGTGAAATCTGCCTGACATTCACTGGATGATATGGAGAAACATTAGTGCTGTTTGTAATCAGACTCTATTAATATAACTGTGTATAGTGTTATTATGTTTTCTTTAAGATAATCTTTAAAAGAGTTTCCTGTAATTTATAAAAGAAAAATTCACCCAGTAGTAAGGTATGTATCAACCTCCAGTCTGAGGCCCCAGTTTCACTAGCACAAGGCTGTATCTTAGATTTTTTTTAAAAAAGCATTTTAAGAAACATAAACTGGGTGACTTATTTTTTCTAACTTTTGCAAAGATCCCTCAACTTGAGCCCTGATGATATTTTTAGGCTGGCTGGATTTTACAAGTCTTAATTGTTCCCTCATTCTGCTTGCTACTGAGAAAACTAGAAAAGAGAAGAAGCTAGTATGGCATCCTCTGAGCCAGGAATCCCAATTTTGGAACCCTCTTAAAGCAACATTCCATGAGAAGTTCAAAGTCAGATGTGAAAGTTAACATCACCCATAATCAGATATATCAGTATCAAGTATTTTTTGATATGATGCCCACAAAAGGGCACATCACTTCAATGGTAATGCTGAAAATACATAACCTCAGTCCAGTCATTAGCAAACATCAAATGCTAATTGAGAAACATTCTACGCGATAACTTCCAGCACTCTTCAAAAGAGTAACAGCTATGAAAGACAAAGAATGGTTACAAAGAACGATGGAGGAACTATCTCACACTGGAGGGGACTATGGGAAACAGCTAAATGCCATGCGGGATCCTGGACTGGATCTCAGAACAGGGAAAGGACGTTAGTGGGAAAACTGATGAAACTCAAATGAGGTCTGTAGATTAGTCAACAGCATTGCACCAATGTTAATTTCCTGGGTTGGGTCATTATTCTATGGTTCCGTAAGATAACAACATTGGGGTAGCTAGGTAAAGAGTGTATAGGAAATCTGTACTATTACTGTAACTTTCTAGTAAGTCTAAAATTATTTCAAATGGGAATATTTTTTAAAGTCATGCTTGAAATTATTCATTGCAGTGTTATTTATAGTAACCAAAACTAAAACTAAAAACAAAAAATACCTGGAAGGTTTGAACAATGGGAGATGACTTTTCCAATCAATGGTATACCTTCTCAACCAAGCCATTAACAATGACCATCAGAATGACAACAGCAACACAGCAAATGCTTAAGATACAAGATATAAAGTTGTCTGTATATAATGAGACTCAAAAATATACACAAGTTTGATCAAAAGCTTAAAGGTGCAAAAAATGAAATCAGAGGATATGTTAGGGTAGTGAAATTATAGTGATTTTTCTCCCTTATTTCCTGAACTTTCTACGTTGTTATTATGTCTTCTTTAAAATAATCTTTACAATAATTTCCTATAATATATAACAGAAAAATTCAGGGCTTGGGGGCTGTGCTTTCTTCACTTAAGCCACCCAGAAGAAGAAAGTTGTAAGACAGTCTGCCCTAAACTCCACAAGACAGCAAATTACAGAGAACAGTTCAGGGCTCTTTTGCAATCCTAATGTCAGCAAGGGCCATTCCTCTAACTACCAAAATGTAACAAGTATCCATTTCTGGAAAGGGAAAATGCTCATCTGTTTTCCTCTGTGACAGTGTGCTAGGTCTGGCAGGAAAAGAGAACAGTAAATTGAATTTAGCTGAGATTTAAAATTTGTCCCCATGACATTTATATCACTAAACTGGGATGAAAAGATCCAGGCATGGCGGCCATTCCCTGAGTCTGTAACTGAGCAGAGGGTCCGGTTCAAGGGCAGTTCTTAGAGCATTAACCACACCCTCAGAGCCTCTAATCACAGGGCTTGTGAGTCTGATGGTAAAACTGTGCCTAAGGAAAGATTCAGTGGGTGTGATTGATTTTGAGAAGACATACAGGTTCCTAAATTGTAGAGCCAGGGGGCAGAAAGTATAAATTGATGAATCCTTGCTCATTGGCTGACTAACTGATAATGAAGATGATAATGATAATAATAATAATAATGTGCTTATTCAATGCTAGACACTATCATAAGTGCTTTACATATATTAACTTGTTCAATCCTCATAAAAGCCCCATTTTACAGATGGAGATACTGAGGCACAGAGAAATGAACTAACCTGTCTAAGGTCACAGATAGTAAGGAGAAGAACTGGGATTCCAATACTTATAGCATGTCTTGAGAATCCATATTCTTTTAAGAACAATGCTATATTTCATTGATGGACCATAGTAAGTCAAAGAGAGGGAAGGAATGCTGGACAGGGAGCCAGGTCTGTCTCAATAAGCTGCAGTATGACTTTGAGCATGCCACTTGACCCCTCTGGCTTTAATTTCCTTAAGTAAGTGTATATGTGTCTACATGTGTAATGTAAATGTTTGCGAGCAGGTTCCATATGCACGTTCTTAAAGGTTCATAAACACCTTTACAGCCCACAGATTGTTCTGCTGCAGAAGATAGAGGAATGACAGATAATATTCACTCAACTTCTCCCTTGTTCTCCCCTAAACTACATCCATCCATCCATCCATCCATCTATCCACCCACCCACCCTTCCACCCATCCATCCACCCACTCACCCACCCATCTGTTTTTCTTTGGTGAAATCATCATTCTTCAGCATATGTTACAGTTTTTTTTTTTTTTCAGATTCTCAGGAAAATGTATTACCATCATGATATACACAGATATCCTCCTGGAAGCAGGTAAACAGTTGTTTTACGCTCGCTCAAAGGAGTAAAGGTCATTTCAAAGCCTATATAGTGGGCCACATCCCTGTTCGAAGGACAGTATCTTCTCCGGTTTCCTCTCAATGCAAGCCCCTTCCAACCCCACTACAACTGCCATCCCATAATGAACAGTTTAGGAGTGCATATGTAAGGGGTGGGAAAGAATTTCTGATGTTTCTAGTTTTAAAAAGCCCCCTCTGGGCTTTCCAATGAAGGTCAAAAATATTCTGAAAACATCACCCAACAAACTCGTTTTGGATGACATGTTCTGACTCATCCTGCTGAGGCCTGCATATGCAGAGATAAAAATGACCACCGGAGCCCTAGGCCCATGGACGCGAGCTGCCCCCAGTATTCTGGTTGTTACTGCTGGCCGCCCTGGCTCTTTCCAGCCCTGGGTCCTCAGGCGCTCACCTCACCGTTGAGGACTGCCAACTCCTGGCTCCTGTCTGAGGTGGGGTGCACCATGGGGAGGGCTGTGGGTTTTATAGCGATGAGCTGCACAGATCCTGAGGACGTGTCAAAGGGATCAGCAGCCGCCTTGCCGGAGTTGTCAAAAAGAACGGCTCCTTCCTCTTCATCACTTGCTGGCACTAAAGCACAAATAAACACATCGATTTTATGGTCGCCGGAGAGCTGCACGATCATGGGGGACTTTACATTTAACGCTCACAGCCCAAGGACATTACTCAAAATGACCTGGAGAACAAGAGTGTCTGGTTTTGTGCCAAGGGCTCAAAACTGCTGCTGTGTACTTCTTTTAAATTCAAGATCTACACCGTTCATCCCGCCACTGCGTTATCAATAGGTAGAAAAGAATTTTAAAAGTTTAAATTTAAGCAGTAAAAGCTATTCTTTCAAAATTGTGACAAAAAGCTTTTTTTTTAAAAAAAAAAAAAAAGTAAAATTTTTTCTCAGTTTTTGATTCAGAGACAGGAAAAATGCAATTCGGCCAAACTTGGAGCTATTCGTAAACTGTGGCAATCAACAGAATAATAGCATTCAGTTCAGTCTCTGCCTCTAAAGTTGCCCATTTTTGCACGATGTTAAGATAATGAGTCTTCCCTGGTCACAGTAATTGCTACTGGCACTTTTATTTTTTCTTTCTAAAGGCTGCTTCTCCAATAATTTGGGTTTTGGTTTCTTTCATTTGTCTAAAACAAAAGAAATAACCACCAGAGAAACTAATTTAAAGCTACAGACAACTCCTCTAATTAAATAGAGCAATTTTCACCTACAGTCTTTTAAATTAATTCTTGCCTCTGACAAGATAATTCTACTGTGATTGCTGAAAGACACCAGCCTGCCTTGTGCTTCCATAACTAAGTTGACAGAAGAAGTTCCAGGGCCAGTGCTATCTTGCTGATTACTTATTCTTAAAGCATATTCCCATTAAGAAACTGTAAGAACAACAGTTTATTGAGCATGGCTTGGCAAGAGATAAATTAGGCCTGTTAAAACAACTAAACCAGCAGGCAATTTAGGAGCAAAGGAGGTGTTATTAAAATATGAATGTAATAGAAGTGTATTTATCTTTCCTCCTGTCTGCTCAAGAGAACGTAATGTTATTTAAGTTATTGATAAACACAATTTGTATCATTCTGTCACTTAGCAAAATCACAGAAGATTTGTCAAATTAAGCCAAGTTAATTGTTATTTTACAATGTGGTGAAACACCTCAGAGTCCAATAATGGGCTATAATTGGAATATCTTTTGGTTCTGTGGATTTCTTTGCAAATTGCAGGCCACCAAGTAGGCAGTGACAGAGGGAGGTCTCTATTCAGACATGTTACCAGATGCATATGTCTTTCTAGAGTGGAGTTTTGCTGGGCAGCTCTTGCCTGGCTACCAATATCTTTCACCGAACAATTGCTATGAAAGCTAACTGTGGTAGCCAGCCTCCAAGATGGTGCCTAATAATTCTTGGCTCCTGATATTCACAGCCACAATGGATATGACTGACCTATGTAACCAAAAGGAAATTGAAAAGATGACAATTGTTACTTCCAAGGCTAGTCCATTAAAAAACTTTGTGGCTTCCATTTTGCTCTCTCTTGGCTCACTTACTCTGGGGAAAGCCAGCAGCCATGTTATGAGGATACTCAAGCAGCCCTTTGGAGAGGCCCACGGGGCAAGAAACAGACTCACAGCTCTGAGTGAGCAATCTTGTAAGTGGGTTCTGCAGGCCAAGCAGAGCCTTGAGATGACTACTGCCCAGGCCAGCATCTTGACTGCAGCCTCATGAGATACTCTGCACCAGAACCACCTAGCTCAGTCACTTCTGAATTCCTGACTCACAGACTATCATTTTTAGAGTGGAGTTTTGCTGGGCAGCTCTTGCCTGGCTACCAATATCTTTCACCGAACAATTGCTATGAAAGCTAACTGTGGTAGCCAGCCTCCAAGATGGTGCCTAATAATTCATAGATTATCATTTTTAATCGCTGGGTAATGGAGTAAACTAATACACTTCCTAAACCACTCCTCTCCTCTAAGCTTCCACTCTTGTCCTCCTATCCTTGAAAGACAAACTCCACCAGCCCCCAGGATGGATTATCTTTCAAAAAGTAACCAGATCCCAGTGCTTCTCTGGTCGGAACCCTCTGATGGTTTCATGTCTCTCAGAATAAAACCCCAAGTCTTTAGTGTGGCCAAAGAGGTGCTATACCATCTGGTCCTGGCCACCTTGCTGAGCTCATTCCCTGTCTCCCCTTATCCAATCTGCTCCAGCTACAACAGCCTCCTGGAACCCATGCAGACTGTCCCTGCCTCTGAGATTTTTCATTAGCTGTTCTCTCTGCTCCGAATGCTGTTTCCCCAGGTCTTTACATGCCTAGCTCTTTCTTATTTTTCAAGTTGTAACTTGAAAAAGACTTTGCTTATCCACCAATCTAAAATAACCTGCCTCATCACCCTGTTATATTTTCATCACAGCACTTAACCACTATTGATTTGTTGTACTGATTTCATCTGTCCCAACCCCTGCCACTCAAATATAAGCTCCAATCCTGCCCATCTTTTAAATGACGATGACTATTGCCTTTAGCAATGTCTCACATGCAGTTGGCTTTCAATAAGGATTTGTTGAATAAGTTAATGAATAAAGGAATGGCTAAAATTTCCTGGCTTGAAAAGGAGGTGTTAGTACCTGCGGAACAGGTAAATATGTAGAGATTAAAGTCACACTATCACTAAACTGTTCAGAGGGTAAAGAGATGATATTTGCACTTTTACTGCTTCTGGGTTGTGACACCCTCATTCTCCACCCAGCAGACAGGATATGGGGAGAAGCATAACTCAAATGAGAGAGAGAGAGAGAAAAAAAACACCCTGGAAACTGTACAAGTTGTAGTTCTAGTCCATCTCACTCTCAAAAAAGTCATATTCAGATATGCACAATAATTCCCTAAGGTTTAACAGAAAAATAATTAGTTATCCCCCCAAGACTGTATGGAAAAATACATTAAAAGGCATTACATTAAATATTAATACATTAAAATGTTGTGTGAGTACAGTAGGTTCCTAGGGATATTTAATGCATAATTAGTCCCTAAAGAAAAAAGCATGAGAGAATGCTAAACAAAAGGACCACAGTTAAACAGAAGAAGTGTCCTAGATACCATCGCATCATCACAGTAAATGCCACCAAACGACCATCCTGGATCTAGGTGTGTATTATCTGCATTGAACATCGGTATGTCAGGTTGGAAAAGGAGATTTCATTTCTTTATGTTTGAATTGGCATTGAGGAAGCCTCCTATTTAAGGCAAAAAAAAAAAATGCTCTGAAATGAAGCACGCTCTTTCTTTCTGGAATTTTCATTAAAGCTCAGAGAGAAATAATTTATAACTAGCATCACTGCCCTCTGGTGTTGTTTATCAGATAATAAGCAAGTTTTTACCTTATTGAGAAGGCAAAGAAAGAATTAAAACTGAAACGTTTTGAGGTAGTATCTCTCACGAATCCTCCTCCTGATAAGAACATAGTAATTTGTCCTCTCTATTCTCTGATTCTTGTCCTTCTCCAACTCCAAGTGGAGTGCCCCATAACTATTAGAAGGCAAGGTCTGATTAGATTCTGAGCTTTAGCAGTGAAATTTTAGTGTCTTAAAGGGAGGTGCACACTTAAGGGTTTACAGAAATTTTTGTTCTTTAATGACTGAAGATGCAAATACATATAGTATGTTCTCAAGTGGAACTTATTTTTAACTCTCTTCAAGGAAAACACTCTAAGGTGACATTAGTTTTAGTTCAAAAGTCGAAGTGACTGTTTTGTTGAAAACCTGACAAATTGTTCTGCTTTCAAAATTCTGGCTCTCACATCATCATCCCTTTCCACTTCTGTTTAAACACACAGTCTTGAAACAGACTCTAAAGCTGCCTTGCAGCTACACTAACTAACAAGGCCACTTAGCTACCAGGACCCATGCCAGCCATGTTGCTGGCAGGATAGAGTCTTTCCCTTCTAAAGTTCTTATTTTCACCAAAGTGGAAAATTAGAAGCTATGGATACAATAAAACTGTGGAAAACAAGAGAAGTTTTAGAATGACAGCCTGGTACATTATCATTTATTAATTAATCTTAGTAAACCCAAACCTTTAGAATGGATACTGAGCCATAAATAACAGTATCTGAATATTCCATACCAAGAGAATAATCTATTCTCAGAGGCCAGTCATACGATAGAGCACTTTTTGTAAGCTAACAAGGTGATGAAAAGGTACTTTTTGTTTTCTCCACAATTTCATTCAATGTTTTTCCTTCCTTCCTTCCTTCCTTCCTTCCTTCCTTCCTTCCTTCCTTCCTTCCTTCCTTCCTTCCTTCCTTCCTTCTCTCCCTTCCTTCTCTCCCTTCCTTCCTTCCTTCTCTCCCTTCCTTCCTTTCCTTTCCTTTCCTTTTTTCCTTCTCTTTTTCCTTTTCTTCCTTCCTTCCCTCCCTCCCTTCCTTTGTCTTTGATTCATAGTCCAATCTAATAAAATACACTACTGATTTTTTTGGTGAGCTCTTTGGCAAAAAATAAAATGCAACTGAGTACTAGGAACCTGGAGAAAGAATGGCTTTAAATAAACAAACAAACATAAAAACCTCACCCTGGTACAGTAATTGCATTTTATTCACGTACCCCACTGTTGTTACTTCTGAACCTGCTATTTAAATAATCAAAGTGACCTAAAAGAATAAGGAAGCAGGCAGAGAGTATGGAAAAGCAAGAATGGGGAAAGTCCACAGGAACATGTAGAGCAGACCAGTGTCTCACCAGCTGGGTGGGGAGTGATGGGGTCCGAAGCTGGCCCTGCTCCCTCCTCATTTATGAAATGCAAGGGAGGGGGAAAGGCTCATCTTGTAAATGTGCATATTTTTATGTAAGAGAAAAGACACAGAACAACATGCACATTGATCCATTTTATAAAATAAAACAAAGCAATACAACAAAAAACAAAAGATACACGTATGTGTTGTCATATACATAATAAAAAGGTCTGAGAAAGGCATATACGAAGATATTAAAAGTTATTTGAGGTCAGGGGTGGGTGATGGAGCATCTGGGGGAGAGTAGACTTTGCTTTGACTATATATATTTCTAGGAAGAATATAAGGGAAGGAAAGCAAGGAGGGGTGGGGAGAGAGCAGGAGAAGCAAGGAGAGCATCTTGATTAGGTGGTGATGGCAGTCGCAGTACTTAAAACAACCCTTCCCTATGTGTTCACTGCCTGCTATGTCTGTGTTGCCTCTGCTCATCTCTCTTAGCACCTCGCTCTGGCAAGAAAGAGAAGAAAGGTGCTAAGTTTATGTCTCCTTCACAAGTCAGAGCCCTTCTGGGCCTCTGTGAGCTGGCTTGAGAGAGCTGATGGGCAGGATTTCTGGCGTCCCAGGAAAACCCCACGTGTCACACCCTGATTCTGGTGTGAAAAGCACAGTCTCTGTGTTACAGGGTGTGGGGAATTCAGGAGAAGGAAAAATTCAAGGGTCAAATAAGTATGACAGTTTAAACAAGTGTTTTATATAATGACTGGGAATGGGGACCACATTCTCTCTGCAGAAGACAAATCCATTGTGACATTACTTCTTTTCTTTTCTTTCTGTTTTTGGTCAGAAAAAAAAAATGATATAAGTTCATGACATCTGAAAACAAAAGAATATTCTGGCATTAGCTTTAAGAGAGAGCCCCTAAAACACACTTCATCAAATTTTTTATAAAAGGAAGCACAGCTGCTCAGAGCCCCAGATTGCTTGGCTTTTCACCTGGCATTTCTGTAGGACTCCATCTACAACCCTTTGAAATCAAAAGGAATTTTCCCTGATCTGAGTGGCATACAGGGTGCTTGAATCTGGGCTCCAGTAAGCCAGCATCACCCACGGAAGGACTGAGTGGAGAAGGGGTCACCACAAAGGTGCAATCAGGAGAGAGAGGCTGCACGACAGGTTCCAACAGATGCGATCTGCAGATGGTACTGCAGCAGAGTCAGGTAGCTCCAGTGACTTATAAATAAACTCCAACACCAAACCTCTATAAGGACGGAGAAGATCTGTTTGAGAAGGAATCTCAACAGTTACATTTCCCTGGAGAATAAAGGCAGAAGCACAGGCTGATTTTTATGATGACAGATTTATTACCCGGCTGTTTTTCCTAGGAGAGGTAAATCTGCAATGTCTGGAGTCACTGACATAGACTGAACCCCTGAACCTTATCAGGGGAGTCGGGGCAAGAAAATGAGGGCAACATCCAAGACAAGTGGCGTTTCAGAGACTTGCCACCCTCGAGGACCTGGTGCTAGAAATGTCGGTTCACTCGAGGATTAGAAAAATCTCTAAGCAAACATCAGTTCACTCTGTGTAGAGTTTTTCTAAGGCCCTGGACTATTCCATAAGAACAGAGGGCAGAGGGCATGAAACAGAGTAATTCATAGAACGGGTAAGGCCATACCCCAACACATAGGCAGGAAACTAATTCTTGGCCTTTGTTGGACACAACAGAAAAAACTGAGGGTTCAAGCAGCCTGGTGTGTATGTGTGTGTGTGTGTACACGCCTGAGTGCCTATGTGTAGGGGACAGGCTCGGGGGCGGCGCTTGGCAGAGAGAGCATCTCACCATTTCTCTTCCGGACCTCCTCCTTTGTCACTTTCTGCTGTGCCATTACATTCTGGGGTGAGCGCCTCCCCGAGCTGGGCTTCCCTGATTCGTTGCTGATGACAGAGCCATTCTCACTGGGCGACCTGCTGGAGGTAACCATAGCAACAGGAAGATGGTAAGTTTCATCTAAGCGGCCCCTTCTCAAGGTTGTTTTATTTGCACAGTTTATGCATGTAGTCTTTCATTCTGGTTTTATCCACAAAGAAGAAATGATATAGAAAAAAAAAAAACTTCCATACTACGGCATGGGTTAAGTGGCTGGTTGTTCTGAAGTGCATTTACTGGTGCTTAGCTCTGCAGAGAAGTTCAGTAAGAGCAGCCCTCAGTTTCCACCTCTTTTTCATTAACCCCCGGTGACTATGGAAACAGTAGCGATGGTTTTTAAGCATGATCTTTTTAAAACACAGCACTTTAGATAGTGTTGTTATCCAAATGTTTGGTTCACATGGCATCTTCAAGGATAGGAATGAATCATGGTTTTCTTTGGTTATTGTCTTTACAGAATATATCTTGACTACTAAAGATTAAGTCACTCCATCATTGAGTTCTCATTCTCTCTCTAGCTCGCTCTCTCCTTTCTCTCTCTCTCTCTCTCCCCCCCGCTCTCTCTCTCTCTCACACACACACACACACACGTTCTTTAACTGTGTTAACTGCTAACCACTTAAATATAAAGTTATCAATTTGAGCTATTCATTCAGGAAATACTTTCTGTGCACCAACTCTGTGCTGGGTATTGTGCCAGATATATAGTATATAGAGATGTTAAGACACCACCCATGCTCTCCAAGAGCTTTGCATCAGGAAGACCTACTATGTGCCAAGGATAATGCTGAATGCTTTCAAAACTATTAACAAATCATGACAATCCACAGATTTGGCAATTGTCACCCTTGTTTAGCAAGTAAGAAATGGGAAGCTCTGGGAAGTGAGGTGTCCATCCAGGGCAGAGTTGGGAAGTGGCAAATCGCCCTGGAAGCCAGAGCTCCCGCTGAAGGCAGGGGCTTTTCCCACGTGCTGGGGCAGATTCCTTTTACTGTCTTCTACAACGCCCCAGACAAAGTAAGCCTTAACACAGGGCCTCTTGCCTCCCCTCAGAGCAGACGCTGGTCTTCCAGAGCCTGGTGGGAGAATGGGCTCTTGTGAGCCCCTGCTGAGGTTCAGGCCTCTGGGTGGGCTGAGTATAAGCACACACTGCCTTGCCCTCTGTGGGGAAGATAACTGGGACGCAGAGAACCAGAGGCCTCATCAAACCCCTTGTTCTTGTATTGTCAATTTTCCAAATTTAGCACCTCATGTAATCTGGTCCCTACACTGGAAAATTCAAATAAAATGTAGCACTTGACCAGTAAATAAGATGTTTCTTAAGTGGAAGCCTTTTTCTTCCTCCCTTTCTGCTCTTCATCCTCTGGGAATAGAGAATGCTCAGTTCTATATACTTTCATGCACTTTAGCACCCTAAAAACCACAATGAAAAGTACCTACTCGCAACTGTGGGGTAGGGCAGACTGTGCCAAAAGCACTAGAGCCAAGTGACATGTTCCTTGCCAAAGTTCCACAGACAAATTTAAGTTTGGGAAATGTTGTTTACTCCATCCCTTCTCTGGATATTCCTAATGCACATTAGCACACCGAAGGCTCTGATTCATTCTGTCATTAAGAGACTCATCTTGTTTTATTTAATCCAGCACTTCCCAGTTTATTTGGCTACAGGCCTCTTTTACCACAAAAACCTGTTAATCCTATAAAATTAGTAATATGAAGAATATCGTTTGGGAAAATATGGATAAGGTATTAATTTATTGCATATATATTATTTACCCAATAGCTATTTGATCACTGAATGCTGAGTATACAAATACACACAGAGAGAGAAGACATATGCCCTTTGGTTATTTTCAAAATCTCGCAGTTAATGGCACATTATCTTCTAACTGGCTTTATTGGCACAAAGAGGCTTTTGGTGAGGTCCAGAAGAAAGGAAAGAGAAAGGCTTCTTATAATCTCTTTGACGTGCACAAAATACTTAATGGTTTTTGCAGCATTTGCGTATCTTTCTCATTTGATTCTGAAATAATCTTCTAGTTGTTCTTCTTACTTCAAGGAACGGTGTGAATGAGCAGATATCTGGAGAGAAAAAAACCCTATTCTTCTTTGCTCTTTGCACCAGTTTATAGACCTATGTTTACATGGGGCCGTCAACTCAAAATTTCTGATCAAAACCAGAGAGAGACTTGGACATGTGTCCACTCACACAACAGTAACAAACATGTCTTTGAAAGAAAATGTCGCCTGCGAGGCTGCAGTTTTGGGCTACTGAACAGTCTCCATTCTGAGGATATGGGTGTACACGGAACCTGAAGAACAACCTCAGTGGAGTGGGTGGGAATTTAATCAATGGCTGAACAATTATGGCCAATCAGCACACTGAAGTACCCACCATCAATAGCTGTCCCTGTGAGGCTGATTCTCCTGCCAGCCCATTAATCCCAGTCAGAGACCAACAAAATAGCATCACCAAGAGACTAGGGAAGGAAAAGGACCCACAACATCTGTTTGGTTGTCCTCAAGTAGCTGAATGCTCATTTCCCTTCAGTTTTAAACCAATTTTAAAAATTCCTTAAAGACCACTAAATCACTGGTTTCCCCTGTTTTTCCCTTGCAAAACTTCTCAGATCATCGAACAGACCGACTTTGAGAGGTCCTGCAGTCCTGACCAAGCAGGAGTCAAAAAGCTGATGTGGCAAGATGGGAAAGCCAGAAACACAGACGCGTGACGGGTTTGCTCTTTGGTTTGGCATCTGAAAATCTTTCCACACGATCAAAGGTTCTGGTCAGCTGAACTCGAACAGAGGCGAGGATTCTCTCACAGCTCTGGCAATGATACAGCCAAGCCCTTAGCAAAATTATATTGTAGTGGTAAAACTATGAAACAAACACAGAAATCACTCAGCAGTGTACACATTGTTTTCTTTATCTGTATTTGTTTCATTTGCTAATATTTCTTAACAAAAATCTAGGGTAAGTAATTCCATTTGGTTAGCAAGAGTTGACTTCTTGCTAATTTAAGAAGAAATGCTTGAAACAAACTCTTTAAAAAAAAGAATACTTGTTCTAAAAATTTTTTTTAAAGAAATCTTTATACAATTTAAATCACTCAGATGGAATGGGTAGAAAAGAATTTTTATTCTTCCTGGCAGTGCTATGTTAATATCCTTATTTTAGCAATTCTCCTTATTCCTTTTCAGTGTCCTCTAAGGTGATAAGTTGTTAACATGCTTTTATTGTATTTGGCAAAAATCACCATGAGAATAATTATTTAGGTGATATTACTTGCTAGACAACTCAGATAAAACATCTATTGCAGGAATAGATGTATGTTTCTCTGTATATTTCAATTCTGCCGTGCTTAGGCTCTCCCTTGCTGGGTGGGGTAGCCTGTTGCAGTAATGGTCCCAGTTTGTTCACACCTCCCTGTAACAAAACTCTGGATAGTTCCCTCACACAATGACTTTGAACTTGACCATGAATTTTGCTTTGGCCGAAAGGGCAATAGCAAATATAATAGAGCAGAGACTGAAAAAGTGCTTGCCATTCGGGGCTTATTTTCTTATCGCCTTTGGAACCCTGTAACCACCTTCTGAAAAATCCAGGGCTAGCTTTCCAGAGGATGAGAGAACATGGACCAAGAGGCACCAGTTTCCTGGCCACCCCACACAAGGACATTAATTGCTGCAAAATGGAAAATTCATTCCTTTCTATTTCCACACTCCACAATGATCTAACAGAAAATCTTGTCAGCCCTTCCTTCAAAATACCTCTAGAATCCAACTGTGCCTCACACCACCATCTCTCAGCTGGATTACTGCAGCAGCCTCCTAACAGGTCTGCCTGCTTCTACTCTGCTTTTCTACAGAATACTTTCCACACATCAGCCAGAGTGAGCCTTCAAAACTGCAAGTCACATCATGTCACCATTCTTCTCAAAACCCTCCAATGACTTCTGATCTTTATTCACAACAAAATTCCAAGTCCTGACATTGGTCTGTAAAAAAAAAGCCTGCTAAAATCAGCTTTTGGCAACTTCTCTGACTCAACTGCACGACTTCCTCCTATTTGATAGCAGCCTCTGGGGCCTTCTTGCTCTTCTTTAAAGCAAGTCAAGAAGCTCCCTCCTCTGGGATTTGTAAATGCTGTTCCATCGACTTGGAACATTCTTGCCCTAGACAGCCGTGAGGCTTACACATCCTTTCAATCAGGTCTTTCCCAACTGTTACTTTATCAGACAGGCCTTCGCTGACTTCCTGCTAAAATAGCATCATGTCCCCTTCTCCATCTATCTCTGTGCCATGCTTTAGTTTTCTTCTTTATATTCATTGTCACCCGACCTACTATGTATCTGTTTCTCTGTTTATTGCCCACCTCTCCCCACCACGCTGTAAGCCCCATCAGAGCAGGAACTTTGTCTTGTTCATTGCAGTACTATCAGTGCCTGGTAAACAGCAAAGAATCAATAACTATGTTAGGTGAGAGGAGGGAAAGAGGAAAGGAGGCAGGATGGATATAGCTTTTCCAGCCATTGTGGTCTCAAGGCAAAGGAGAAGGGTTGGCAACAGAAGCTGGTTTAGCCAGCCAACAGGGCTTGCCATTGAGTTCAGAACCTCTTGACAAAGCTTTTGCAAAGTCCTTATAGCAAATCCCCTTCCCGCTAGCCTAACCTCTTCCATATATTATCCACATTGCCACCTGAGTCAGCTTTCTGAAATACAGGCTAGACATGACCGTCTGCCTAAAGGACTTTCTGTGGTTTTCTATTGCCTAGAACATAAAAGCCAAACTCCTTAGCCTGGCAGTTAAAATCCTCCACAATTTTAATCTATCTTCTGGTTTCATCCTTCACAACATCCCAGCCACCATGAGCTCTAAACTCCAGGGACATTCACCACTAAGTGAGCATGGCTGTCCCTGATCTCTCCCAGCTCTTCAGACTGAGTGCCTTTATCTCTTCTCACCTCCTGATACCCCACTCACCCTTCAAGGCCCAGCTGAAACAGAAGCTCCTCCATGAGCTTTCCCTCAGCAGAATTAAGTTCTTCCTTCTCCCTTTTCCACAGCATTTTGTTCGGACTCTGCTGTGGGCACCCATGCATCGTGCTTGGTATTCCAGCTGTTTATCTCTCTGTCTCTCCATCATGAGATCCTTGGGGTCAAGAATCAACCTTAAACCTTTTTGTAGTCCTGTCAAAGTACTCTGTTCATAGCAAAAACTCAATAAAGTTTTTTAACTAAAATCATAAACTATTACAAAACTATCAGATAAAAACAACTATTATGCTGAATCAAAGGCACCGTTTTAAAGATAAGTTTAAAACCACGTTTGACATCAGTGCCAAATGTGTTATACAACAAGCTAAATCTCTGCTGTGTGGTTGATTTGCGATATGAAATCTTACAAAGGGTGGCTCATGAAAAGCAGGTATTGTGATTCTGCTCATCTCCCTTAGTCTCCTTTTCAAATATTCAAAATGAGCACAGAGGGGAATTTTTAAAGAGGACAGAGGAATTAACTTGAAGGCTTTGTCTGCTCTCACCATCAATTATTTCTATTGCTGACACAGAGAGGGAAACGTTGGCCCCGTGCCTACCTCTTTCTGGATTCAGTGGACTTGGCCGTCTTGATGGTGCTTCCATCCTGGGCGACGTCTCTCTCCTGCAAAGTAGGAGCATCTCTAACAGGGAGTGGAAGGACCACCGTCTCCTGGGTCACAGGGATGACCTCCTCATCTGCCCCTTGCTGGCCCAGGTGCTGTTTGGCATAATCAAAGCCTTGCACAGGCTGCAAAAGAGAATACAGATTTACAGTCATATTTCTGGCAAAATGTGACTCTAACGACTGCTTTGAGAGAAGACGGGCAGGAAAGGACATGTGATGGGACCATACTTAGGTTTCTGATAAACAAGAGTTAAATCGAATCTCCATAATCTCTGTCAGCAAAATCAGAGGCCGTGTTAATTCCAGCTAGCTACAGAATCTCTATAGATAATACTTATTCAGAAAAACTCATATTGTAAATAAGATGCAAATATGTGTGTGAGAATGAACTTCAAGAATTTTGGACCACTAATTTTAAGTCTCTGGATACGGCTAATTAGAAACTCTTAATTGATACGTTAACTAGCAGGTCCTGTATCATCTCCTACCTAGGAATATTTTGTCATCCCTTAACTCTTGTGCAGTAACAGGTGTGTGACTTTGCCAAGTTCACCTCTGAACCTCAATTTTTCACCTGAGAAATGAAGATGTATGTATCTGCTGTACCTCCACCATCCCTGAAAACAGAGGGAAAGAAACATGCTCCCACATGTGAAGTAGTACCATATTGACAATAAAATGGAATTTATGAAATCACTATTTAATCTAGACCTCTCCCTTATGCAGGCTGGCTCTCCTATAATTCATTACTAGGAAATTAGTAAGGCTTTTATTGCACAATGTCTGAAATCCCTAGTGAATAGGGCAGCTGTGAGCAAAACCCAACAGTCCTCTATTAGTGTGGTAATGAAAAACCAAGAGGCATGTTTAAACAGTCCCCGGGAGTGTCTCTATTCTGCTTTATACCCCAAAGCAGCACAATACAGATTTGAGGCAAGACAATGGGGCAGTTAAGGGTAGCAGCTCCAAAAACAGACTGCCTGGATTCAAATCCTGACTCTGCCATTTGTTAGCTGGGTGACCTTGGGTATGACTGAAATTCCCTGTACATCAGTTTCCTCATCTGTAAAATGGAGGTAATAACAGTGTTAACAGGATAAAATGCATTTGTATGTGAGAGTGATATTTAACCACCCTCAAAGGGATGCTGTGTGGATCCAGTAAGTAAATTCAAATTCAGCACCTAGCTAAGTGCCTGGCACACAGTAAGTGCTCAATCAAAATTCATCAATGCATTTTGCCTTCTACTAAATCATAATCCAGGTGAAACAGACATCAGTGATTCTCTTCAAGAAAATTTGGAGATGAAATTCAACCTCCACCATTTGGGTTTTATCAGAACTTGATATCATTAGAAGCTAGCTCTTCCGTCTGCAGCTAATTTAGCTGAGAAACGTAACAGGAAGGCTCCAGCTGGATTTAATGGTCTAGGACTGTGGTCCAACCTGTTAAATCCTGCTACTGTGTCTCAGAACAGAACAGTTTTATTGCTAAATCCAGCAAAGCTTCTTATTTTAAGCTGTCTGCAGTTTTGCCATGGACAGTTCCCCCAAGTCCATGGGTCACTCACTCTGGGAAGTGTACGCACCCCTCCCTCTTCTCTGAGACACTCACACTCTGACCCATGTGGGAATCATGACATTCTATGCCAGGATCTGGGACTCTGTCTCTGAAACAGTGTTTGTCTATTAATCTATTTCTCTCCCCTGAGAGTGGAGCTTTTGGATGACCGGATAATGTTTCTAGAATATTGAATTGCCTGCTCCTCCTATAATCAATTGGTTATCAATTGGTTCAACTGAAATGTTTCCAGAAGCAGAGCTTTTCTCTCCTAGTCCACTGTTTTTATTGACTCCTGCCTTGGTCTTGCTGCTTCTGTTCTACTCCTTTCCAGGCCCACCCTTGACAAGCTCCAAAGTTAACTCCCTTAAATCATATCAGGTCATTAAAAATGCTCAAGGGACTCAAAGTCCTTGGCAAGGCAGTCAAGGCCCTTCACATTCTGGCTGAATCCACCTGCCCCATCTCATCTCCTGTTGGCCCCTTTTCTGCAATACCCTCACGTCCCCATTATCCTATTCTGCTTTGTTCCAACTGTAGTTGAGCACTGGCTTGTGCCCAGGACTATGCTTGATGCTGGCGATATAAATATGAATAATAACTGACCCCTGATCCTCAAGGAACTCACAGTTTCAGCTTCATTTGATATTACTAGTACAGTATCAAAAACATTACATAAACTTGTCACTTCATCCTACAGTTCAAGAAGGTAGGTACTATTATGGTTTTCCATGTTAAAGATGAAGAAACTGAAGCTTAGAGAGGTCAAGTGACTTGCCCAGGCTCACACCGCTCGTCTGTGATAGAGCCAGAGCCAAGACCTCCAAACACTGCTGATTATTGTTCCTATGGCCTTTCCTTTCCATCTGCAGCCTGCCATCTTGGCTGGGCTCTCCTACTGTACTCGGCCTCACTTCTGTGCTGAGACTCCTGGCATGACATTGAGGAATTAGAAGTCTCCAACCTGCAGCTAAGACTTCCCAAGAACCTAGTGAGGACAAGCTGGCTCTGGCCTTCTCCTCCCCATCGCTCTCTCTGGATTTGGCTTTTCATTCCTTCACATTAGGTTGAAGTTATCGGTTGAATCCTTCAGGGTACTGGGTGGATGATGAGTGAGCAGAAATAGAGACATTAAGGAATTAGAAGCTTAAAAGGTGGCCACACTGACACCCCATTTCATCCTCACAGCAACTCCATGAGGTAAGCAGGGCAAAAATCATAGTCTTCATCTGACAGGTAAGAAGACAAAAGCTCAAAGGGGTTCAGTGACTTGCTCAAGATCACACAGCTAATTGGTGAAAGACTCAAGACCAGTCCCTCACTCTTCTGACTGACAGGGTAGTGGTCTTTCAATCTTCAACTTGAAAATTACCTGAGATTAGTTAACTGCCCATTGGACAAACATTATGAACCCCAATCCCATTAACTTACCATCATTAAGTATCTGTGGTTACATCAATGAGTTTTATAAAATTATCAAATCAAAGTAATCTCCAATAATTTCAAAGGTACTCAGATATTTAAAAAAGAAACCATGTGTAATAATAAAAGCCAACTTGTACATAATATTTATTATATACTGGGCATAGCTCAAGGTAACTTATGTAACTCACTTGATCTTCACAACATCCTGTAAGTGAATATTGTTATTTCCATTTCATGGGTGGGAAAATTGAGGCACAAAGAAGTTAAGTACAGGTCATACTAGCATGTGAGGAAAAGGAAATAGTTGGATACCTTTGCAAGTGACCGACCTGTCCTGAGCAGATGGCTGTGCCAACCACTGCAGGCCCTCCAAGTCCCTTGTGTCTGGATATGGCCCTAACTGGTGTCTCCTAAGGCTGCCTATCTCAGGGAGCCATGTTCTCTTCAATTATATGAAGGGAAAAACTGGGCAAAGGCTGTGAACTCAATGATGAAGAGTAAAGGGAAGTGAACTAGGAAAAAAGGAGGTGACGAATGGCACGATGCCTGGCCCTCCTGTGTTTATCATCTTCTTTTTTTAAAATTAATTAATTTTTTATGGTGACACTGGTTAATGAAATCCAATAAGTTCATTTCCTATAGTTAGATTTCTTTTTCTCACCAAATATTTGACTCCTTTACCCCATCTGCCTACCCCCATCCCACTATCACCTTCTTGACATTCTATCTGCAAAAGTCTAAATGACAATTTTGGTAACAGGTTCTGCCTTTGACGGATGGGGGCGTGCACGCCCGGGCCTTGGCTCCCAGGACAGTCACACTCACATCCTCATAGCATGCTAAGTATATTACTGAGTCTCAGCAAGGATGCCTGGGAATGTACTCTGGCACTGCATCCTGTGTTCTGATGACACACCGTGATGTCCCGGAAGACTGGGAGACCATCCTTCTAGTCTATGGACTGGTGGCTAAGGCTAATTTTTTATCCCGCCTCATCTCTTGACATTAAATAAATTCTGCTTACACACACAGGTTGTGAGCAGTGAGGCAGGTGGCTCTCCTCTCCCAAACACTGCAATGTCCCTGGGTTGCAACAGCAGAAGAACTGTGGTAAGAAAGAGGCGGTCCACCCTGCTCGTTTCTCATGATAAAAGGGCTTTGGAAATCAAAGTGTGTAGACCGGTCTCATAGAGGGAGAAAGAAACCAGCATCAACACACACAAGTGAATTTAATCATCTTGTGAAACATAAATTTGCTTAATTTTCAACATCAGCCAGGTATCTCTCGAGGCACAACGCATTGGGTAGGGATATTAAAAAAAAAAGGGACTATGAGAACCCACAAACATCAATCTGTTCCAGCTTCAGGTAGTGTTCAAGCCAGAAGGTATGCAAAAATGTGCTGGCCAACTCATCTTGGCAAATTAATAACACAAAGATGGCATTTATGACATGTTTTGCATTGCTGGACTGGGCTGCAATTAGATTCTCGTGATTACTGCTATGTCTGAAAGGCTCAGGTTGTAACTAAGCTAAGATAGAAATGAAATACTCCTTCCTGGAACAGTTTCATTTTTCACTGCTGGGTAATTACCAACATCGTGCCGCATCTGGGAAGCAGGCGGCTTGGTGTCAACAGATACAATGTTTTTCAGGGTTTGGCTCCTTAGCAGACAGGGTGTCTAATCAGGCTGCAGCTTCTCAACAAGTGAATCCGTTTAATAAACAGTAACATTCATCTGATTCCTTTTGCTGAAGCGAGGTGTGATCACCCAAAAAGAACGAGGCCTGTGTGGCTCCTGGCAAGGATGTGAAGCTCCATACACTGTGTCATTCCTGCATAGGTGGACAAAGCTCTCAAGTTCAGAGCTAGAAGGGGATTCCACCTGCCAAAGCTCAGGGTTCAGAGAGGTGTATAAAGTAGAAAGAGCCCAAAGAGTCAGACATGGGCCTGAGTTAACCCTCTGCTGAGAGCTATGTGACTTCAGACAAGTCCCACAGTCCCTCTTTTCTTTGGGGCTCTTAGCAGTAAAATGAAAATAATGAAACCTGTCCTGGCTACGACCTACCTCATAGGGCTGCTGTGATGAGCAAACAAGGTGACAGACCTAAAAGAGCCTGGCAAATTGTAAGGTATTCTTTAAACACTGGGTATCACAGGTTGTTAAATTTCCTTCAGGGACTATCATGAAGAGAGCTAGGTGACTAGAAAATTAGCCTTCAGAATTTCTGCAGTCCATTACCCTCCCAGTCACCAGAGGTGGCCGGGGCAGACCTGGGGAGGCTGTGGAGAGTGGACGAGGCTCCCAGCCAAGCTTCCTTGGAGCCACTGGACTGATTTAACAGCCGGTTGGCTGAAGCTCCGTAGTTTGCCCATCCTGGCAGCCTCCGAAGCCAAGCCACTCCGGCCAACAGAAGAAGGAAAGTTCTGAGGGCCTAATGTTCCCCAAAAGCCCTGCTTTTTGAGCCAAGAGACCTGGTTCCACCATCAGTTCTGCTATGTACTAACTGTGTGATCTCGGAGTCACTTCTTCTCCGTAAAAGGAGGGTGTCACATTAGATGATCACTAAGGTCTCTTTCAGCTCTATCTAGCTCCTGGTTTTCTGTGCTTCAGTTAGGATTAAGTGAGGCTTAAGTGAGTTGCTACAAGCAAAACATTCAGAAGCATTTACAGCAAAGAGTTAGCATTAGGTAAGAATTAGCTATCGTGTCCTGATCATAAAAATAAGGTGTACAAAACAACACTGAATGTTCACTTAAAAGTAGTTAAAATGGTAAATTTTTGTTATGTATGTTTTACTCTAATTTTTAAATATTCAAACAGAAATTAATAAAGGGTCTCTCTCCAAATGAGGGCTCAGTAGGATGTTTCTGAAGGTACCTGCAATGGTCTCGAAAGCTAAGAAAGAAAAGGCAGGCAGAGCCCCTGCAGGCTGGGACCCCCCACACCTTTCTTCCCACTTCCACCACGTACCTTTGCTCTCTGAGGCAGGTTCATCACGGTGTCTGGCTTGAAGTCGTTCTTGTTCTTCCGGCAGAGTACAGCAGTGATGATGATGATAATGACTGTGACCACGGCAATGGGTGCCAGCACCGCGGCAATGATCCACAGGTTGTTGGGCGGGTTCTTCACCACAGCTGCAGGAAAGAGCCAGCAAGAAGCACGTGACAAGGAGCACTGACAAGGGGAAGGCAACCCGGAGATAAATGCCCAAAGTCTCAAGTCATGAGATTGGTGAAGAGGAATTGGGATCAGAAAGGTTCTTGCCTTGGGCAAGTTACTCAAGGTCTCTGAGTCTCAGTTTCCTCATCTGTGAAATGGGGCACTCCCTTTGCGAGGCATCAGTGAGACAAGATACATGTGGTGCTTCGGTGGGTGCTCAATAAATGCTAGCCTTCACCATGACAAAGAGAAGGAGGAGGAAGATGGATCCGTATCAATTTTCTTCACTGGTGATGCCCATGAGTCAAAAGAGGAGAGAGAAGACATCCGAGGATCGGAGTAGTGCTGGAGTCAGGAGGCAAAGGCCACAGAGAGAGGACTCTATTGAGGGAGTGACTTAATGAAGTGAGCAATGATTAAAATATAACCTGGTGGACCTACTTCTCTCCCACCTCCACAAATGGCTGGCTGGGGAAGCTTGGAAATGCCTTGGTCTAATAAAAAAGATCATGTTGTCCTTAGAACCAAGAGAAAAGAACAGAGTAACTGAAGCCAGTGTCAGTAGAAAGAATGTGCTATTAGAATAGCAGGTGCCTCCAGGGAGTAGAGCTGCTATTAGTTGATCTGCAAAGGGCAACAGGGTGACCATCATGTTCTATATCATGGTAGGGGCTGGGGTTACACAGGTATATATACATTTGTCACAATTCATCAAATTATATATTTGAGATCTGTGCATTTCACGGCATGTAAATTTTACCTAGAAACATCATAAAGACATATTGAACTCTAAGCAATGATATGCATGCTGAAGTTAAAGCCTACCAATGTTTGCAACTTACTTTGAAATGCATCAGAAAATAAGATGGATTAATGGGTGGATAGTGGGATACACAAATAAACAGATACGTGAAAATAAAAATACAGTAAAATGCTAATTGTGGAATGTAGGTGATGGGAACGTGAATGTTCACTGTACAATTCTTCCAACTTTTTAATAAGCTGGGTTAGGAAAGTGTAAGAAAGAGAAAACGCTTTCGACATGAAATGGATGTGTGTCTCCCATGACCACTGGTGAAGAATGCTGGAAAACACTTCAGTCCAATCAAAAGGACCAATATGTTCTTAGAACTATATTGAAAATATAAAGAATATAAAATACAAAAATATAAAGGAAATAGTAAGAAAACAATCGGCTGTAGGAAGGAAGAGTTATGGGAAGGGAGTGGGTGCTGCAGGAAATCTAGAAAATGAGAACCAAGGGTCAGGCAAGGACTTGCCCACACCAGCAGAGTGTGCCTCGGCTGGCAGATGTGGGTAATGTGGATAAACGGCAGGACTATACTGGTGGACCAGATGGCCACCCTGGCTATTTCAGCTTGGTGACACACAAGTACTAAGTTCTCTTCTCTCCCACTCCTGAGGTGATCTCATAGACTCCTGGCTTTAAATACATCTGCTCTGATGATGCTCATTTATATATCCAACCTCTACTCTGAATTCTAGATTCCTATATCCAACTGCCAGCTCAAATCTCCAATTAGAAACTTAAGCGATATCTCAAATTTAACATGTCCAAAATCCATCCTTAATTTCTCCCATAAAACATCTTCTTCCTGTGATATTCTCCACTCCAATAAAAGGCAATTCCTTCCTTCCAATTGCTCAGGCCAATAACTTTGCCATAAATGTTGACCCTTCTCTTGCACTTTTACCCAATATCCTACTCATCAACAAACCCTGTCATCACCATCTTCAAATATATCCAGGATCTGTTCACTTCTTTCTATTACCACTGTTTCACTGTGGTCCAAGCTGCCAACATCTCTCACTTGAATTACTGCAATGGCCTCATACCTGGTCCCTGTCCCTATAGTTTATTTGCAACACAGCTGCTGGAGTGATACTTTAAAAATTTAGATCATAACCCTCTTCTGCTCAAAACCCTCCAGACATTCAGCTCTTACTCAGAGTAAGAGCTGGAGTCCTTATAATTTCTGTAAGACCCAAAGTGATCCAAGCAACTCCGTTACTTCTCTGGCCTTATAGCTTACTGCTCTTTCCTCAACTCATTCTGCTCACACTTACTAGGCTCCTACTGCTCTTCAGATGTGCTGGACATGCTCCTGTCTCAGGGAATCTTGTTCAAATGTGGGTTCTGATTCCATGGGTTGGGGTGAGGCCTGAGATTCTGCCTTTCTAATAGGCTACCAGATGGTGTCCATGCTTTGGTGGGCCCCCATGCAACATTGGAGTAGCAAAGCTTTAAAGCATATATCGCTATCTGAAATGATTTGTGTGTATTTGCTTATCATCTGTCACTCTCTACCCTCCATTAGAATGCTCGCTCTAAGAGGGCAAGGAATGCCTCCGCAGGGCCTAGAACAGAGCCTTGCACATAGTAGGTCCTCAGTTCAAAGATGAATGAATATGTAAATGAATTACCTTATTCCTGCTTCAATTTGGCTCCCGATACAGATTTTGAAACAGGGCAGAATAACAGCTGGTTCAAAGGTAAAGTACCAACCCCCTGGTAGTTTTCAGTCCATATATTAAATTAACATACTGCCAATCTGGTTTATGTAACAACCTCTTGTAAGACTGGTGAGCATGAGTTGATCCCCCTGATCCTGCTGACTCTGGGGCTATAAGACCAGTAAACCTGAGGACCAGACTCTGGAATAAAAGACCCCACCAGTAAGCGCCACATCGTGAGGTTCTGCCTGAGGAGCCATCCATCTCTCGGACTCCAACCATCCCGACTTCAGCTGGTCCCTGAGCCAACACCTGCCTCTCATCAGGCAGCACTTGGATCTGGAGGGCTATTAGAACAAAAGAACTTCTTTTCTCCAGTTTTTATCAATTGGTGATTAATCACATTATTAACTTCTGAAAACACCTCATTAGCTAATGTGCTTTGGTTGACATTAAACATTTAATTGCTACTGCTTTTAGTAATTTGGTATTTATATGTGAGTTTATGCCATTAACATTTTTTAAAGTTTAGAGTTGCTGTAAAAAATATCAATATGCTTCTTTTTGGCTGCGTTATTCTATCCTAATAGAGAAAAACATATAGTGTATCAGAACATGATACCTTAAATATATACCTATTTTTTTCATTAGCAAGAATGAAATATTTACATGTGTTCTGCTTTTACTCAGCTTTGTTTTGGTGGATATGCTCCTTCTTAGTGCAGTTTGTGAAATCCTTTCACCTCTACTTAAATGGGAGGAAAACAGATGTATCTTATATACATTAAAAAATTCATTTAACAGTGGTTAAAGGAATAGTAAAGTCAGGTCAACTGAAGTTGTCCAAATCCAATATATTCAGTGGCAAAGAGATCTAAAACTACAAAGTCATGTACTGAGGTGAGATGAAACAAATGGTTATTTAATTTGCAAGAATTTCAGTAGAGGATGGGAAAAGGGGACAACGTGGTCTTAGCATCTAGTGTGTGACAGGACCTTGCCTGGGTGCTATGCTCACCCCCAATTCAAAGGGGAGCAAACTGAGCCCCAAGGAGGTTAGACATTTTTATAAAAAGTAATTGACCTGAAATACACAGTTTAAGTCCATTCTGTTAACACACATGCATAGAAATATTTAGTATTTGTCAGAAAGAATGAAGTCAAAGGATCCACATAACCTAAACTAAGAATAAATTATTCTTCTATGGAACAAACCTTGAAAGGAGAAGGAATCCATTCAATATTGTTTCTGGCCCATGTTTCGTAGCTGTCGAAACACCAGAGTTCAGGACTGGTGTGAGTGGATGCACTGGAGGGGCCATCCCAGGGCCCAGTACCAGGTGATGCTTGGCCCACTTTGCTCTCCTGCCCAAACCCTCCCGTGGCTGACATCCCACTCAGGGTGCAGCCCAAGAGGGTCACATTATTGTGGCCCCTCACAGCACCTCTGACCTCATGGCTGTTACCCTCCTCCATCAGTGACCTCCTCACTGGGTCTCAAACCCTTCCCCTCTGCCTAGAACCTTGTCCTATATGTCCTCAGATGGTCACTCAAAGGTTACTTCGTCAGTGATCCTCTTCTTGAACACCCTCCCCCCATGCACACACAATTTAAAATTGCAACCATTATCTCTTCAACATCCCCTATCCCTTCCCTGCTTAATTTTCTCCATTGCAAAAAGCATCTACCATATTATTTATTTTGTCCAGGAGGGCCGGGGTTTTGCCTGCTTCATTCACTGCTGTATCCCCAGTGCCTAGAATAGTGCCAGGCACATAATATGTGCTCCAAAAAACATTTGTTGAAGGAATGAATGAGATAGATGTCTGATGGCCATGTCAGATTCTACACAGGGAGAATACTCCATACTCCACCAGCTGGATAACCACTCTGAAGAGCTTCTCACTCCAGAATCTAGAGCTGACGAAAACCTCATTTGAGGTTCGGCAGCTCCTTCGGAAGTCACTGCTGCGCCATTACCTGGAAGTGACATGAACCAAGCAGGTGCTGCACACGCCACCCAGGGCCTTGTGCTCAGGCCACTGCACACTGGCCCCAGAACTAGTGATTTAGAAGACACTGGAACAGACGGAACAGTAACACCCTCCTTCAGAGGGACAAGGTGTTCGTTCAACACTGACTCTACTCAAAGCCCTGACCTCAGATTCACATTGCAGGCTGATTCCAAAACTATTAGGAGAAAATGAGATTTTAAACGCCTCTGCTCCTCCTCTTCTTCGTGGGTCTCAGTTTCTTCCTCATCTGATTCTGGGCAGGGAGGCGTTTTCCAGGGTCTGTCCTCTAGCGATAGCCTCTCCAAGAACTGGAATTTTCTCTGGCATTTTTAACTTTAACCTATATCTATATTATTCTCAAAATCTATAGTGTTAAATTTAACCTTACTCCTGAGATCCAGGTTTGAATTCCAACAATGTTTCTCACCTCAATCCTCAATATTCCATCAACACCCCCTCAATATTTTATTAGCAACCCCTCGATATCCCAACAGCGCCCCTTAATACTGCATCTCTATATAAACTCAATGTGGCCCAAACCGAATAAATTACCTTCTCCCTTCTAAAAACGCTTCTCCTCTCCAATCTCTTTCTGTTTTCATTAATAATACCCTATTTTTGGAATTATATGGGTTCTTAACCTTTGAATCACCTTTCCTTCCTCATTCCCTCTCTCCTTTAGTCTTTCTACCCTGTGGACAAATGAGACATACAGCCCCACTTACTAAGTGTTAACACGTACGTCGCGACTGCACTAAGCCCTCTACGTGCCACGATTACTTCATTTAGTCCCCCAAGTAGCTCTGTTATGGCTGTGTTGTTTTTCTTATATTACCACTGTACAGATGAGGAAAATGAAGGTCAGAATGGGTCATTCATTTGTCTCTGAGCTCTACAGCTAGAAAGTGGGAGAGCAGGGATGTGCATACAGGTCTGTCGTATTGCAAAGTCTCTGCTCTCAATTTATCTGCTTTGCTGTCTTCCGACCATAGGCCTCCCTGGGGGCCTGGTGGAGGCATTTAGCAAAGGTCGGTCCTTTGCCTTCACAAAAACAGAGCCAGACAATAGCTGGGGCTGGATAGTCACAGACAAATGAGATGTGGTACCTGCTTCTGAAGAGCTCATGAGGGAGAGAGAGAGGAAACACTTATTTGCTCAATGTGATAAGGGCAATGGAAGTCCCTGGAACTAAGGGAGACTGGGGTGACGCTCTGCTTCAGGGGTCAAAGGCGGCTTCAGAATAGGAAATGTGAGGAGTGAATACTTCTGCACGGCTGAAGCATTAGGTATGAAGGAGAGAACAGTAAGCGGTATTGCTGGAGAAGGAGGCCAGAGGCCAGGTCGGGAAGAGACCTGAACATCTTCTGAGTACCAGCTGTGAAGGGCTGGGCAGACCCATTCTAAGGAGTTTGAATTTTACTCTGTGAACAACAGGGAGTCACCAAATTTTGTTTTATGGGAGTAAATCCAAGACCAGAATCCATGTGTTAGTTTAATGACTCTAATTACAGTGTGGACGGCACATTAAGGGCAAAATGACTGAGGCTGAGTCATCTGGGAAGCACCTGCAAAATCTAAGAGGAGATGATGATGAAATGGACAACAGGAAATGGATTTGTGAGTTATTACAGAAGGAAACTGAGAGGACCAAGTGGATTTAAAGGAAACAAAGAAGTGAGGCTGAAGAGCAGCAGCTCTGGGCTCAGGCAGAACAGGGTCTGGATCCTGGCTCTCTGAGATAGTCAAGCCTCTGGACTCTTGTTTCCAGAAAGTTCTATGCATCTTCTAATCTGATACAATCTCTCTCCCACAATCTCTAAAACCTTCCACTGTTGCCCATCAACCACCATCAGCAAAGTCCCCTTAGCCTCAACTCCTTCTCCTGGCACTCCATTCACCTCTTGCTCTAAATAAAGACAGCTCTCTTCTTCCTGGCCCTTCCCAAGTACCACAAGACCTAGAGCAGATGCAAGGACGCCACAGAACTGATAGTAGAGGGTGGAGTGGATGTTGAGGAAGAGACAACGAGCTAGGTAAAAATCTCCAGTGCAAGATAAGGGTCATCTGGGGACCCACGGGGGACTGCAGTGAGGATGGGGCAGCTTCAAAGGATCTGGAATTTTGAAAGAGAAAAAATGGTTTGGACATAGCAGTGAAGACCAAGGAGGAGGGAATCCCTGCCAATCTTATAGTATTTATCTCATCAGTCTGATGATTCTCAGTGTGCACCCCTGCTCAGATACCCCTGATACGACCTCATCCTTGGCTGCCAACTTCACTTCATGATGCCCCAAGAGCACAGAAACAATCACAGAAAACATCCTCAGGTGTCCATCAACAAATGTGCCACCTGACTGGCACCCACAGTCCTGCACTCTGCTTCCCTCCCGGTGCACACCTGGTACTTTTCGTTTCCATTCTTTTACTCATGTTCCTCCCTCTTTCTGGAATATCCACCTTTCTTCTCCCTCTGCTGAAATCTTAGCATGTAATATAGTTAAAAACACTTGTTTAAAATCAGACATTCAATTTCATATCTCAGAGACTTAAGTACTAGTTCTGTAATACTGAGAAAGTTAGTTAACTTTTCTGGGCCTTGGTTTCCTCATCTGTAATTTGGAGCTGAATAAAGTTGCCCAAAGAAAATCTATGAGAAAATCTATGTAAAGCAATGAGCACCGTAGTTTCCCCAGGAAGGGTGGTGGGGGGCTGTTATTCAAAGAAACAGCTATTATTTTATAATATTCTTTCTCCATTCACTCTTTCTGGATGCCCCTTCATAACCCAACTCTCCCTCTGCCAACACCTGCGTTACAGAGCTTCTCTGTAGCACCTTCCTGCAGTCCACTCCATTGATTCTGCATTAACTCCCTCTTTGCTCCTTTAAAGACAAGGACCATCTTGCCCACTTCTGTATATCCTCCAACACCAAGCACAGCTCATATAGGACTCTATAAATGCCTACTTAATCAAATTATCTTTAATTTCCCAGCAGACACATATGATCTCAGCTATAGTGATTTTTATAGCTATTCACTACTATACTGAGGAGGAAGAGTGATATCATTACCATTATTCTAATATCCAAAATATATCCTTTATCCTAAACCTATTGCTTCAAACAACCCAGGAAACCGTTGATTTAAGAACCTTCTAGAACAGTTCTGGGTCCACTAACAGGAGTTTGGGGAACCACTTTTATTTGCAGTAAACACTTAATGGCATTAAAAATAATGAATGGAAAGACCATCCCCTTACGGTCAGCTTGCAGAAGGACAACGTGATGCAGGGTCAAGGCCATTCTTTGTGAGTCAATGGTGCTCAGGATCTTGGCAGCTGCAGTCCCCAGCAAAGGCTTCCCGTTGTACAGGGTGTAGTAAGTCAGCTCCGCTGGGTCCTTGGGTCCTGGCACCCGCTGCATCTTTACCATCTTTCAGGAAAAAAGAGGCCATGTTTATAGGGCATCTTGCACAGACCCTGAAATCACCTAGGTGATCAGCAGGCCATCTCCTGACTGCTGAGGCCTTCCGTGGCCAAGGAGACCCACAGGGTGTATTTTACACATCAACCTTACTGTACTTCCATATCACCAAAACCTCAAGAAGCCCTGTTATCACTGAAGGGAGAGACGGGGAGGAGAAAAAGGTTCTAAAAATATGAACATCTGGAAAGCACAGTTTGAGACTAGAGAGGAAAATGCTGAAACGGTGATGTCTTCCAGCCTCCAGAGAACTCTGGCCTCATTTGAAAATAGGCCTTTGCATTAATTCAGGGCATGTTAGGTTATTCTCAAACAAAATTTCTAATTTCAAATTCCTGCAACTGCCAGAGAGGGAAAAAAATGAACTTATATGTCTGTAATTCAAAAGATCTCTGATTAAGCAGTACCTGGAGACTTTTTTCTAAAATAACCTTTGTTGCTTTTTCTCACTGTACAAGTTACATATATTCACTACAGAAAAAACTGAAAATAAGGAAAACCATCAAGAAATGAAATTAAAAACAATCTGTTGAGTTGTATGAGTTCTTCATATACTTTGGATATTATCCCAAATAATAACAATCTATAATCCCTCTACCACAAACTAATAATGACTATTAACATTTTGGAGTATTTGCTTTTTTCACACAAATCTTTATTATTTTACAAAATTATTTATCATACTCTGTATAGTATGATATATTGCTATTTTTGCTTGCACCCTTAAATGGTTTTAAATATAACAAAAGCAAAAATGTTAATTTTTATATTATTTCAACTCACACCTCATAAACTTATTTAGTAAATCCTTTATTGTTAAGCACTTAAATTTTTACTTTTTTCAGTATTGTAACTAACCACTGATAATCATTATAGATACATAAAACATAAATTTTAATTTTTATTTTTTTAAATCTTTTATTTTTTATTTTTATTAAGTTTATTGCGGGTAATATTGGTTAATACAATATTATATAATTTTCAGGTGTACATTATAATTTGACATCTGTATATTCTATTGTGTAATTACCACCCAAAGTCCAGTTTCCTTCAGCTACCAAATATTTGATCCCCTTTACCCACTTCACCCTTCCTCTACCCCCTATATTTGACCCCCTTTATCCCGTCTACCTCTCCCCTCCTCCTGCACCTCCTCCTACCCTCTGGTAACCGCTAGTCCATTGTCCATATCCCTGAGTCTTTATTTGTCCTGTTCATTTGTTGTTTTTAGGTTTATATCCTACATCTAAGTGATATCATGTGATTTTTTACTTTTTTAGTCTGGCTTATTTTGCTTAGCATGATTATTTTGAGGTGCATCCATGTTGTTTCAATGGCAATATTTCATCTCTTCTTATGGTTGAGTAATATTCCATTGTATATATGTGCCACAGCTTTTTAGCCAATCATTTATTGTAGTACATTTCGGTTGCTTCTATGTCCTGGCCACTATGAATAATGCTGCTATGAACATCGGTGTGCAAATATCTTTATTGATGATGGTTTCAAGTCTTTGGGGTAAATACCCAGTAGTGGGATTGCTGAATCATATGATATCTACATAATGTTCTATTGTATGTGTGTCTCATACACTTAAGTAATCCTTCATTTTTTAACATTTGTAGTACAGTATAGTGTTTTCTAAAGTGTATATTACAGATTATGAGTTTCATGAGATATTGAAAGATATTATAAAAGTGTTTATAGCAGCATTGTTCATAAGCAAAAAAATTGAAAATTTGAAAGTCACTAACAATAGAGAGGGACAAATGAGTTACAGTATAGTTGCACAAAGAAATATCATAAAGTAGATTAAATGAACTATGGCTATTTGTATCAATATGGGCGAATACAAAAGCCTGACATTGAGCAAAAGAAATAAATCAAAGAATGCAAAATTCAAAAACAGGCCAGGCCAAATGATGTCCTGTTTAGAGATACACACACAAATGGGAAAATCTATACGAAAAATATGGGCATGATTTCATACAAAATTCAGAAGCACACTCAATTCTTCCAGAAAGGAAAAAAGTGGATATAATAAAAAAAGCCACATAGAAGGCTCCTGGGGTCAGGTAAGAATAATATTCTTACCCCTTGGGTTGTGGGTTAGCTCTTCAAACTCTACAAATTTTATGCTCATTTGTATGTATGTTACATATGACAATTAAAAAGATATTCCCACAATACAATAAAAAATGGGTTTACAAACCAATCTGATCAGATACTTCACAAAGGAAGATATCTGAATAGCCAAAAGCATATAAAAGTGCTCAATGGGGAAATTAAAAGTTTAAAGCACAAGACACCACTATCTCTCACCAAAATGGCTAAATAAGAAGGGCTGACACCACCAATTGCTGATGAGGGTGTAGAGTAACTAGCACTCCACATCTGGTTGGTGGGAGTGTAAAATGGTGCACTTTGGGAAAGGATCTAGCAGTTTCTTACAAAACTACCCTATGAACTAGCAATTCTACCCCTACATACTCGAGAGAAATGAAAGTATATGGCCATAGAAAGAATGTTCATAGCAGCTTTGTTTATAATAGGTAAGCCTGGGTGTCCTTCAACAGGAGAATGGATAAACTGTAGAATATTCATACAAAACAATATTATTCAGCAATAAAAAGAAATGAACTGCTAAATAACATAACATGATAAATCTCAAAAACACTACACTGAGTCGAAATAGCTTTGCACAAAATATACTGTAGGATGCCATTTATATAAAGTTCTAGAATGTTCTAAACTGATCTATGGTAGGAAAATAATATACATTATCAAATACAAAACAGTAAAATAGTACACAGTGTTAACTGTAGAACGCAGATGGTGACTATATAGGTGTTTACTATATCTTTTTTTTAAACTTTTCTGTGAGTTTGAAAATATTCTGAATAAAATGTTGAGGAAATGTAGATAGATATTAAAAACAAGGGTCTCACGGGCATTGCCATTTAGAAACCATATAATACGTTAAACGAAATTAAGGAGATTTCTTTACCGCAAGTCTTTTTAGAGTCTTTGGTATGCCAATATACTTGGGAATTGTCGAGCAGGGGCTATGGGATGCAGCCCACCCAACTGATGTGGCCAAAGGGACCCTTAGCCTGAGGACATCTCATAGGACCATGTTCCGGGCACTGTCTAAGAATGACTGTTCCCACTCTTCTGTCTTTGGGTTCACTTCTATTTCTTTGAAATGAATTTTAGGACTAAGTTTGTGGCCATCTAAAAGGTTCTTGTCTACATTGCTCACTTCCCCTCCAGAAAGGTCCCACCCACTTACTGTGTTTCTCTGCATCTGACATGGAGAGCACCATTTTACTAGTCTCTGGTAAGGGAAAATGGCATCTTGTGGTAATTAAAAGTTGCATTATTTTGATGACAAATGGAGGTAAAACATTTAAAAATGTTTATTGGTCATATGTATGTATTTCTTCTTTGTATTCAATTTTTCAAATATATCCACTAGACAACTATCTTTAAATTCCAGACATTTAAATCTCCATAAGCATGAACGTGGCTCACCTTTTAAAATGATCTGATCCCAAAATAAAGGCCTAATGTGTGGAAAGATGGTGTAAGCTATGTGGAGTAAAGATTACTTGGAAAATGTGGGCATATTATTCCTGCCCCTCATGGGAGAGGAGGTGGGGTGAGTGTTACAACCAGGTAGAAGGTGAATGAGCTTTCAAATATCTAATGACTTCAATTTCAATTTATTAGCAAATCTTTCTTACTAAGATTTTTTTGAGGGTAATGCTAAAGATGATTTGCCTATCGCCTCTGTAAATTAGGAATCTGCAGAAATAAACCTCTACTTGCTTTAAGCAGACTTTCCTAGCAATACAGGGGCCAAGCACACTGGGTACTCAGAAGAAAAAGGAAGAACATCTCACTGGGCCCTTTTCAACCTGGAGAATGTTGTTAGATTTTTAGTCTTACTAACCACACCAGGATTGTAGGGTGGTCCTCTGCTCCTGCTTCAGCCAAGGCAAATTCCATTTCCCTGTCATCTGAGTGACTTCCTTTTCGTAGCTCGGAGAAATGTGCATTTTAGGGCTCATATGGAACCCACAGAGGGAAAATCACAAACCTGACACATGAAATTAACCATAGCCTTACTTCAGGATGAGGCTGTCACAGCCCACAGAGAAATTTAGAACCATAGCAACATCCAATAGGACCAAATTCAACCACTATGATTGGGAGACCTGGAGTAAGAATGCTGACTCAAGCAGGAAAGTGTGTTCCCGAAAATGGGTTGTTTGTACTTTGAAGACTACCTGGGGACACGATCTGCAGACAGATTATGGTAATGTCTGTAACTTCCTTTAAAACCTTCCTCTTAGATAGTGTGATACTATGCCTGTGAGTGTAAGTTCCACCCTCCATGTGGTCAATTACCAATCAGGAGCTCACACCCCAGGGGCAGTAGGCTAGATTCCAATCAGGATGCCCACTCTAGGGGCACCGTCCAGGAGCCGAGCTTCTGTAATTTATTATCTTGCTCATCAGAGCTTTGTTAATTAGCATAACTGTCAGAAATGGATTTTCATTTGGTAAAATTAGTGGTATTCAAGACAGGTGGATTAACTAAAATATTCTAGAGATACTCCCACTCTTGCTTGAACTAGATAAAGAATCTAGAAGCTTAGAGGCCCTACCTTGGGGATAGCTTCTGTTAGGTTCTCTAAAAGTGGACTCAGAAGAGTTGAGGGCTTGCAGTTTACCTGGAAGGTACAAGGAACTGATAGGAGGATGAGTAGGTGACACAGCCATGGGATGGGAGCCAATGGAGGGATGCTGTATTAAGCTGGTTACCACAATGGGTGATGAAAGCTTAATTCTGTGGGAAAGCTTTGCAAGTGATCTGAAACATATATTTCACAATTGTCCTAGCCAAGAGACAAAGGAGCTGAGGTGTCTATACTCTCACTACTGGTCAATTCCCAGGTACTTGTGGCCAGCCATGGTGTGGGCAAAGTGGATTCTGGCATCTCAAGAGCAGCCCTTCAATAAAGATCAAAGAGGCTGCTGGAAGTCCACTGGCATTGATAGAAACGGTAAGGGGATCTGGGCAGAGCACCAGTGGTGCCTGCTCTGGCTCCCTAGCCTAAATCCCTTTGCAGTCACGTGTCCACTATGAACTTGGAGGGCTCTCCAAGTTTTGAAACTGACTAAATAAGGATAATAGAATCCTGCACCTGGAATACCGACTGGTGCATCTGCCACTCACAGCAATGGTGTCAAGAGGGCTTGGAAACACCAAGAGCTGGGACTTCATCCAGCCTACAGAACAAGTTAGTGAGTAGCTCGTGCCTGCTTACTTACAACTTTGTTGAATAAATATCTGCATGTGTGCAGAATGTGTTCTGAGGCTTCCTTTCTTTACAATGTAGTAGTGACACTGTTGGGGGCGGGTAGCTGACTCTCACCCTCCTTCATAATTGTGACTTATGACCCCCAAACTCTAAAAGCAGCGTTGATTAAGTGGCTTGGTAAGCTTGCTGTGTGGTAATCATGCACATCACATGGTTAGTCTCAGACAGCCCGTTCTCCCACATTTATCAGAGGACCCCAGTGGCTTTGCGCACACCCACCTGCACGGTGTAGCTTCCCAGGGTGGTGGCCCGTCTAAACCGCCGACCTTGCTGCTGGGACATCATGAACAGCTGGGCCAGGCGCTGCTCCATGATGCGGGCGAAGCTCTGGTTGTGCAGGCCCACCAGCGAATTGTCCACGCCCTGCAGCACTGCAGATGCAGAAGGCAGAGGGGCTGCTCAGAGGACAGACTCCACCACCAGCCTTGCCCCAGCCATAAAGTGCCAGCGGCCCTACCTCATGTTAGGGCTTGGCCATCCCATACTCATCTTGCTTTACCCTCACAACAGCCCCACAAGTTTGAAATCATTCTCCACATGTTACAGATGGTGGGAAGGTTAAGTGACTTGTCTAAGGTCACAGTTAGTAACCAGCCAAGTCAGTGTTCAAATTTGAGCCTGTGTAACTGAAGCCTGGGCTCTCTCTTTCATGAGCTGTGACATGTCAAATGCTGCTATATTAAATCCAAACCCCACTGAAGATTATGTGTTACAAAGAGTCCATATGGGAATACAGCCCAGTTACTGGTATGGCTAATTGGATTTTTTTGCTGGTTCCCATCTGGAAGCCCTGGAGCATGGCTACCCTTATTTTATTTTTCCTTTTGACAGCTTTGCCATGGAATCTGAGCTCCACCTGCAACTTAGCCTCTCATACCTGGGAAAACCATCCTGTTCAGTGTCCTCATCCCTCCCCTCTTCTATAGGGTCCTTTGAGAGCCCCCACTGAAGCTGCTCAAAGCTTCTCAGGCACTTTTCCTGCTTTTGAAAGCAGGACAGAGTAAGAAAGAGTGGGCTCTTGCTAGTTGTGAAACTTCAGGCAAACTACTTGCTCTCTCTTAATCTCAGTCCTTCTCTGTATAAAGAGAATAAGACAGTATGTCATAGCAAATATATTTCTAATGGGTTCTAAAGCTGAAACAAGACAAGGTATATAAAGCAGTTTAGCACAGTTCCTGGTGTGTGGAAGGTAAATAAAACTCCTCTCTTTCTGTCCCTCCTCCCCTGCTGTCCTTCATCTACACCAGGATACCTGTAATCAATAGGTAAGGCACTGATGATGGAATTCCAGGCAATGATCAGGGTATGGAGGATTTTAATAAACACTAGGGCTAGGACCACAGTGGTCACTTACTATTGGGGTGACTACCTTTGGCTGTCTACTCCAAAAGTTTAGTCCTTCTTCCAAGTCCCGTGGGAAGCAAATTTCACCCCAAACACACAAATCCTGCCTTCAAACACAGCCACCCCTGAAATCAAAAATGCCTAAAAACAATCCTTGTCTTAAAGAAACCAAAATTTACATGGGCTGGGAATGTAATACAAGAGTTTTCATTTAATAGAGTTTGTTCTACCACAGTCCAGCTAAGGACCATTAATACCATCTACTGGGATATGGAAATAGCCTGGGTATAAAGAACATGTCACTGTTATGACTGCATCCTACACAGGGCCAGAACAAGCAACTGATGACCATGAGATACAGAGAATGATGTTTGCACTGATCAAGAGAGAAATAAAACCCACAGCTGAGTCTCAGAAATTACTTCTTTGAAGCCATAAATGCCACATAATCCCCATGGAGGGTATAAAAGCTCTTTCTAGAGCCCTTGTGAAGGATTCCCAGTTCATCTGTCAGCAGAATTCCTGCCTACAAAAACACGCCTGTGATGTTCCACTGTGGCAGGTCCCTCAGAACCCCCCTCACATAGCCTACCCCCGGCCCCAAGTAGGAAAGTCCATGGTTTTTCTGGTTCAAAGGTGCTCCTCTAACAAAATTATACAGCCACTATCGAAGGACTGCCTCTAAGTTGGCCTTTCCTGACCACAGGACGAGAGTGAGAAAGGACACAGGACATCAAGGGCCACCATCATGGATTACTTTATAGGAGCTCCAGGGTGTGATTCAAGGCAGACATCAAAGAAAGGGGCAATCAAAGCCCCCAAGTGATGAAGAAGTTCCGGAAGTGAATAGTGGTGATAGTTGTACAACACCGTGAATGTACTTAATGTCACTGAATTGTACACTTAAAAATGGTTAACATGGTACATTTATGTGTCTTTTAAAACAATTTTTAAAATTGAGGGGGAAAATAAATCCCTCCAGGGAAGTGTGGGAGGCTGTGGGAACCTCCCACGAAGGTACATGGAATCAGCACCTGGACAGTTCCCACATGCCTCATTGCTCTATTTGCAAAGAGAATATGTCCTTCTTAGGAGGCAGCATGGGGAAGAGCTGGGGTAGGAACCAGGGGTCTGGGTTTGAACTGTGGCTCCTTCTTACTGAGGGCCCATGGGCAAGTCACTTAGGTCCTCTGGGCCCTGGTTTCTCATCCGAAGACACAGGGATCATAATTTACTCCTGATCGTGTCACTGTGAAAAACAGACACTTAAAAAAAAATGCTTCCAGCACAGTGCTTTAAGGCCCTTGAGAGCATGCCCATAATTGGTAGCTATTGTTGTTCAAATGTGTCCCAGGCCTCAGTCTCCTGGCTCTTGCTGCCCACCTGGAGCAGGGTGGAAAAGGGTGTGTGCCCACATCTCTCACAGCACACAGAAGCAGAGGGGAGCTTGGACCCTGGCCACCTGCCCTTGACTACCACTGACTCAGCTTAGAGGAGGTGGCAAGTCCCCAGCAGCATTCAAAGGAGCTTTGTCCAGAAGATTTGCTGACAATTACATCTTGAATCTCATTCCTTTTTTATTTACAGTTGCACTGGGCTCTAATGTCCCAATGACCAGGCCTGGTCAGCTTTCTGTTTTCAAACTAAACTAACATGTGGTTGAATCCCATACATTTAGAACCAAAAGAACCTAAATGTTCAGCCTGTATCTTCTCTTGATTCTAAGGGTGAGAGTGCGATGACCAGAGGGCCTGAGTGATTGTCAAGGACACACTAGGTCAGTATGTAGCAGAGCTGAGGCATGCAGAAACCCTGCGATTGCTGGGGCTGGGATATTTTGACTCTGGTAGGTGAAAAAAAGTCAGATTTCAGACCTAAGATGGGTTCTCACCTCTATCAGGCAGCAATACTAAGTCTGTACATCTCTATCCTACCTGACTGCAGGATCCATGGACAGACAGGTGGCCCCTGGATTCTCTGTAAAGAGGGATTGCAGCCTTAGCCAGTGACTGACCACCAAAGAGACACCCACACTCAGAGAGGGGAGAAGTGTACAGTACCCCAAAATATATTTTAATATTAGTGTAGTAGGAAAACAGATGAAAACATGTCAGGGTTTTATAATATAAACTACAGAAAGTTGCTCCAAATCCTCTGGGTTGTTAGCAATAAGCAGAAGGTAGGGTGCCTGTGATGAAAGTCTGCAGTCAAAGGGAGAGCAGTTATTCAAGGGCTGGAGGTTTAAACAGGATAAACAAAGCTATCTTCATCTTTCAGTTCCCAATCTCCCACCTCTTCTGTAAAGGTCAAAGGTGGATGGTGGCTGCCAACAGGGTTAGAAGGTAGTCATGGGCCAAAGGGAAGGAAGGAGGGTTCACCTGGAATTTTGGTCCCCTTAAGCCCTAACTAATTGATCCAACTAGCCCCAAACACAGTGATGGAGGCCACTGTTTATTCTGATCACCAGCAGCCATAACAGTAATAACAAATGAGGGTTACACTGGTAAGTGGGCCGGGGGTCAAGTCCCAGGAGAATCCTGAAAACAAGACCATGCATGGAGTTTCTATTATGTCAGGGCAGGACACAGGTATGCGAGGACAGGAGGGAACAGGAGGTGGTCTAGGACAGTCTGCGTTAAAGAGTGGGTGTGTTACCATTTAATGTGAACCTTAAAGTTAATGGCGAGGGGTAGGGGAAATGTCCACTGATTAAAAAGCAGCATTTCTGGTGGAAGAATCATGATTTTGTAAATGTTATATAACTTGCTGGCTTCAAAAATGTGTTGCTGGGTTAGCACTGTCTCTCTCTCTTGGGTATAAACTCTGGTGAATTTTTAAATTCTTTTTAAACACATTTCTTTAGTTTGTCTTCTTAGCAGGTAAAATAAGCTCTGCATAGTCATGGCTCTGCAGGGGGAAAAGTAATGGCATTTTCTGCAATTTAGAAGCGTCCTGAGCAGGCCTCATCAAGCAGTGGTGTGTGCTCCCTCACGGGCATTTAGGCAACAGCCACCTACTGCTTGTTGGGGACAGCAAGTGACAGGGGAGATGGGGAGGGACAATGGGATGGTTCAGACGGGCCTGCTTGCCCAGGCACATCTTCCGTGACTTAAAGGATCTTCCTCTCTCCTTGTTATGGGCCGAGTTGTATCCTCCCCAAATTCAGACGTTCCAGTCCTGACCCCAGCACCTGAGGCAGAACGTGACTGTATTTGGATGTAGGGCCTTTTTAAAGAGGCGATTAAGGTAAAGTGAAATCATACAAGTGGACCCTAATCCAATATAGCCTGTGTCCTCATAAAAAAAGAGACAACTCAGAAGAAACCCGCTCTGCTCCTACCTTGACATCAGACTTGCTGCCTCTAGAATTGTGCAAAAATAAATTCCTGCTGTTGAAGCCCCCCCCGCCCCCACCCGCTTCCAGTCTGTGGTACTTCCTAATGGCAGCCCTGGCACACTGCTAACCCTCCCGCTCCTGTCCCTTCCTTTTATGGCTGGGCTGGTCGCTTTTCTTCCTATAAAGATCTATATTCTCTCTTTGCCTCCCAGCTTCTCTGATTTTCAGAGCTAGTGTCTGGCTTTCGAAAAACACAAACAACAACTTTTTTTTTCTTTTTTTCTCTTTTGCTGTTTCATGAAGCTCAGCTAGGAAATCTCAAAAGTAAAAAAAGAAAATGCCACCCAAACACCCTCCTTCTACTTCCAGCCGCCCTCACCGTCAGGACATGCCTGGGCTCCACCAGGATGACAGCGGGTGTGGGCCTCGTGCCAGGGAGAGAGGAAAGTGCAGGCCTGGCAGTCCTCTTTCACTGGGGTTTTGTAGGGCAGTGCGGAAAGGCCGGCTGACTTTAAACAGACAGACAACCATTGACATGGACGTGCCCTGGATGTCCACAGTTTAATGCTGCACCTTCTGACTGGTCCACTTTTTGTAAAGAGGAGGCCACTGGGCCTGTTATTTTTTATTGGTTATCTAATGTCCATCTTCAGTGTGATGTCTGTTCTTATTTCAGTTTACTCCACCTACTCCTGGTCCCGTGAAAGTAACTCCTTAACTGACAGGACAGGACTGGTAAAAAATGATGCCAACTTTCTGACTGAATAACATGCAGTTTTAATGTTTTTTAGTTTTTTTTTTAATATGCAGTTTTAAAAACATCCACCAGTCTGATAGAATGAAAGGGGAAATAAATAAGAAATTACCTGTAATTACCCAATAGTCTCTGGTTGTTTCTGATATGTCAAGGTTGGGATATTCCAGTGCTGAAGCAAATAAGAAACACACCAAATTACTTTCGCAGGTTTTATACATAAATATTGTTAAGGGAAACAAACATAGGTGATAAAAAATGAAACAAGTAAATCCTGCTTTATCATACTTAGGAAATCCCTGACATATAGGCTGTTCAGATGAAGAGTTTCCTAAGTACGTGGATTTCTGCTCATTCTGTTTTTCCATCAAATCCTCAAGTGGAACATCTTCATCATCAAGACCCACGGCTAGAACCTGTGTTAACTATAGCTTTCTCTTCAAAAACTATCCAACCATCACTACCTTTTTTAAAAATGATTATCTCTTAAATAATGTATGTAACTAACAGTTCGATTCTTCTATGGGTGTAATGACCATCAGAATTAAAGGCTTAGCATAGTGCTTGATACACAGTAAGTGTTCAATAAATCTTAGTTGCTGTTATTATCAAAATATCAAGATGAAAAAAAATAAATTCTTCACATGCTGCCATGTGATATAATGTCATTTTTTATGATATCATCTTTCCCATAAAATCCAGTTATTTTTCCTTACTACATGGAAATTCACAAAAGCTTGTTATTAAACAAACATTAAAAAAACTCTAAGTGGCTACTATGTGCCAAGCACAACCATATCATCTCATTTATTTACAATATCAAAAGCAACCATAGAAAGAAACAGAAACAATTATGCTACTATATGTTTTAAAAAAACTTGCCCAGTGACTCTGAGAAACAATTCAGCACCAACAGTACCAACAATTAAATGTAAGAGCACAAATCTTTAGTTCCTTTGGCTTTCGAGTAAGTGTTTGGGTACCAAAAGTAGGCTGTGTTGTCTCTGGAGCCTATGCTTGTTGCGTGGTAGTGAGAATTACGTAACCGAAGCATTAGAGGAAGAGGAGGCCACAAGAATGTGGAGACTTTATCAAATAAAGTCACAATGCTGACTGCACATAAGCTGCATTATGATATCTATAGCCAGGGCAAGAACTGAAGGCCCTGGAACATCTGCTGATGGCAAAAGTGGAGGAAACCAGAGTAACCCAAATTTCCATGAAGACAGATGCTCTACCAGGCAGTATTATAAGCTCAGAGGCAGATTCCTTGGGTTCAAACCCCAGATTCCATGTTTCACTAACTATGTGAGAGTGGGCATTTTATTAAACTTAATGAACTTTAGTTTTCTCATCTGCAAAATGGTGCTAATTTTGCACCTATATTAGAGAGTGGTTGTGAGGAATAAATGAGATAGATAAGTGAAGGGAAAAGGCACCTCTTAAGTACTTTTTTTCAATATGCAATAAATTAGTCTTCAATTCAATCCCCAGCCCCAGTTGTTGTTTTATGACAAAAGAGTTAGCATGTGGCCTTGGAACACAGATGTTTGCAAAATGGAGAAAGGCCCCAAGGAAAACGGCAGTCCCTGTACGACGTGGACATACTCACGTTCAGCAATGGTGAGCGGTGGGTAGGTGAGGTAGAAGCCCACCAGCTCAGCCGAGAGCTGGCGGAGGAGGCTGCTGGCGACGGTGCCGTTGAGGAAGGAGCTCCGATTGCCCACCACGTACACCAGCGTGACTGTCTGGGAGGCATTGGACGTGCTCACAATCTGAATCGACACAGGAGGAAAGGGGAGGGAGACATGCCATATAAGATGAGGGTCTGTTTCACGGAGGCCGTGGGAGAAGTCTACACAGAAGTTGAGGGTAGGAATGAAAGGGAAGTTGGAAAAGAGTGAGGGAGAGACAAGAATAACAACAGCCGTCACTTTCTGAGTGTTCGCTACGTGTCAGGCATTGTGCTAAGGGCGCGTTATCTCATTTAATCCTTACTGTAACCCTAGGAGGTGTATCTACTCATGATTCCCTTTTCCAAAGGAGGAAGCTGAGGCCTAGAATGACTGAGGGACCTGCTCGAGGTCACACAGCTTATAAGTGACAGAGCCAGGATTCAGACTCAAGCAGTCTGACTTCGGGGTTCGGACCACAGGAGTGTGTACCTTTTCCAAGGTGAAATTGTCTCGGCTTTCTTTTATGGTCCAGAAAACACAAAATAAGAGCGTAGGAACGTTAACTTTAAGGAGGGCTCAACAGCTCAGACAGAGATGCCAGAGTCAAACTTTTGGGGAATTTTAAAGTTGGAAGGACAGGGAATGTACACAGCTAATCGTCAACCTAGGAATGGACAGAGGGACTGAACCTGATTACAAAAGGAAGTCAGAAATAGCAAACGAACAGCTTCTGTAGACAGCAATTACAATTCCTTCTGGTCTATGAATTCAATATAGAATATGTAAATATTACTATGAGATGGTGTGGTTTTCTTCTCACATTTTTGTCTAAATCAGTGTTTTAGTTACTGGAAAATGGTATTTTCTGGGTCAGTGTAGAGACAAAAATATCTCACAGATGAGATCTGAAAAACAGATGCAGTAGGAAGTCATCCCACTTGGTGAAAATCTTTGCCTGCTCCTTCTTCCTCCAGACCCACTAGCCACCCGCCTCTGTGGTCCTGCTCAGTAACCCCAGAGGCAGACTCTTGCCCTCAATAGGTTCCTTGCCCTCTGGCATCAGCTAAAGGGGTATCTGAAGGATGTGTAGAGGAAGAGGAGAGTGAGGTCAGAGTACTGGCTTCAGGGCCACCATCCGTAGGGGAATAGCTCCTGCTGGGAAGCTCTGGCCACTGGCATCCTGTACCTGCCCCCTCATCTCGCCCACTCTGCCCCAGCTGTTCCAGCCCTGGGTACTGCACTGTCCCTGTGGTTGCCCTACATCCCACCCACACTTTTACAAAGGGTCTCTTTTACTGGACTTTGCTCTAATTACCTTCCCTTGAGTGTTCCCTCTCTTCCCGCCAAGAACGCCTATCTTTCCTACAGCTTTGTGTGCTCAGAAGTAAACATTCCTGCCACTTTCTTTTTAAACCTTACTTTGAGGAAGACTGTTAAAAACAGCTTCCTCACATTATTTCCCACTTTTTTCTGTAAATGGAAGTTCCTTTTATTTTTTTCATCTTTACTGAAATAGACAATTAGTTGCTTGTATTTACTGTACAATTCAGTGAGGTGGTTTGTTTTTTTTTTTCAATTATAGTTGGCATACGATAATACCAGTTTCAGTTGTAGAAAGTTCCTTTTAAATTCTCTATCACGGACCCTAGAGTCCCATGATTAATGACATACTGAGTTAGTGGTTCCAGTCAGCTTTCACTCTCCTCTATGCAAGTATTTTTGGAATGTGGTTTAGCCACAGGTATTCCTGCCTTTCCCAAGTTACCACCAGGAAAGGCACTTCTTTTTGAACAATTCAAACTGCCTTGTTGTACTGTCATCTAAAAAAAATAGTAACTTTGCAACCTTCATCTCTAGTGTAAACATTCTATTTTTTGCTTTTCAATGAAACTAAATCTCACTGGGTCCCAAAGACCTTGCAGTATGGGTGCCTCTGTACATACTACACTTGACCATGTAACTATACTTTTTTTTTAAGCTGAGAATCTTTTATTGAGTTTTAATTGACATATAACATTCTATTCATTTCATACTTTTTATTGTGGGAAAACACACATAAATTTAACATTTTAACCATTTTAAGTGTACAGTTCAGTAGCATTAAGTACATTCACACTGTTGTGCAACCATCACCATCATCCATCTCCAGAGCTTTTTAATCACCCCAAAATGAAACTCTGTGTCTATGAAACAATAAATTCCCATTTCTTCCTCTCCTCAGGCCCTGGCAACCACTATTAATCTAACAAAACTAAATACCTCTTGTAAGTGGAATCATACAGTATTTGTCCTTTTGTGACTAGCTTATTTCTCTTAGCATAATGTCTTCAAAGTTCATCCATGTTGAGCATGTGTTAGAATTTCTTCTTCTTTAAGGATGAATAACATTCCATTGTATGTATATACCACATTTATTTATCCATTCACCTCTGGATCAACATTTGGGTTGCTTCCACCCTTTGGCTATTGTGAATAATACTGCTGTGAACATGGGTGTACAAATATCCGTTCAAATCCTTGCTTGCAATTTGATTGGATATATACCCAGAAATAAAAACATATGGTAATTCTATGTTTAATTTTGTGAGAAACTGCCATACTTTCCATAGTAGCTTCATCATTTGACATGCCTGCCAGCAGTATACAAGGGTTCCAATTTCTCCACATCCTAACCAACACTTGTTATTTTCTATTTTTTAAATAATAGCCATCCTAATAGGTGTGAAGAGAACTCTTGGGATTTTGATTTGCATATTCTTAATGATTAGTCACGTTGAGCATCTTTTCATGTGTTTGTTGGTCATCTGTACATCTTCTTTGGAAAAATATCTATTCAAGTCCTTTGCTTATTTCTTAATTAAAGTGTTTTGTTGTTGTTGTTATTGTTGTTGAGTTGTAGGAGTTCTTTATGTATTCTAGATATTAACCCCTTATCAGATACTCTATAATTTGTGAATATTTCTCTCCATTTCATGGGTTGCCTTTTGATTTTGTCTCTTGGTCCACATAAGTTTTTAATTATGATGAAGTCCAAATTATCTATTTTTTTTATTGCTTGTGCTTTTGGTGTCATATATAGCAAATCATTACCAAATTCAATATCATGAAACTTTTCTCCTCTATTTCCTTCTAAGGTTTCCTATAGTTTTAGCTCTTATATTTAGATCTTTGATCCATTTTGAGTTAATTCATGTATAGGTTGTTGGGTAAGAGTCTAACTTCATTTTTTTGCTTGTGGACATCCAGTTTTCTCAATACCGCTGGTTGAAAAGACTGACCTTTCTCCATTAGTCTTGGCACCCTTTTCAAAAATCATTTGACCACATATGCAAGGGTTTATTTTCAAGTTCCCCATTCTGTTCCATTGGTCTATATGTCTGTCTTTATGCCAGTACTATACTGTTTTGATTATTATAGCTTTGTAGTTAATTTTTAAAACAGGAAGTGTGAGACTTCCAACTTTGTTCCTCTTTTTAAGATTGTTTCGGCTATTCAGGGTCTCTTGAGATTCCAGATGAATTTTTAGGATGTAGTTTTCTATTTCTAAAAAAAAAAAGTCACTGGCATTTTGATAGGAATTACATTAACTCTAGATAGCTCTTGGTAATATTGACATCTTAACAATATTGAGCCTTCTAATTCATGAGAACAGAATGTCTTATTGTTTATTTGTTTATTCTTTAATAGAGTCATTTTTTATAGCTAAAAACAAAAGTGTGACCATTGTTGGTAGCTGCTTAACACTAGCCACATAAATAAGAAGAAGTCCACAGGCCTGAGACCAAGGTCACATCGCTCTTCTCTGGGAGTTGTGCCCTGTCTCCCAATAGAAGCAGCTCCTGCAGGGGCAGCTTCACATCACTTCCTTACTCTTAGACTCCTGCCACTTCTGACCTCATCCCTTACTTACCATTCATTCACTCATGTCACAATTCATTGAGTTAATTAGAAACAACGAGGCTGACTGCATGGACAGCTGTTGTCTTGCCTACCTAGCACTCCTTCTCCCTTCTGTGACAGCACTGCATTTTCCTTGGGGGAAACACCTCTTCTATCATTTCATGTGCTTTGTGTGGGGCTGCCTCACCCAAGTTCCAGGAGTGGGCATCTAAGCTAGGCCTAGCGGATCGGGATGCTTCATGTCCTTGGCCACTGTTACTGGTCCAGAAATGGGCACATGATCCTAGTGGATCCGATGAGAGCTAATCCCAGGATTTTTACTGGAATGACATAAAAAGGTACTTTGGTTCCATCAGACTGTGAACAATAAGGATGAGGCAAACCCAGAGGTGTCAGTGCCTACCCTATAAGGCCCTAGGAAGGCAAGCCAAGAGAAGAAGAAAGAACTGCCTGAAGAAATCATCTAAGCACCTGATTTGTGCCTAAACTAAATAGCTTTGAACCTTTCGGTTACATGAATCAGTCACTTCCTCTTTTTGCTTAAGCCTCGTAAGCTTGGATTCTGGCAATTAAACCAAGAAGTCCTAAATGAGTCTACTGTAAGCTAGCCTCTAATACCAATGCTATACAAGTAAGTAATACGGCACATTTTCGATGACTCTCTGAACAAATTAAGTAAGTATGTGGTCTTATTCCAGAGAATCCAAGGCGCTCTACAAATTATATTTAACACAATAAAATGGAAAGTTATTAATTACAAAACCAGGTCCTGGAAAAACAAGTTTAAGACAGCTCCAGGGGAACAGTTAGCATACAGCTATCTATGCATGATATAGGGGTCTACCGGGTTAATAAACCAGGCAACAACTTTGTCTCTTGGCTTCCTGTCAGCCAAGGCAAAAAGAGAAATGGGGTCAATAATATAATTCATCTAATTATCCATTCACTTCAAGAGCTGTTGATATGTTCAAAAAGAATCTAAAATGTATGTAGATACAATTTTCAAATTGGCTATTGTAGTCTTTTCCAAGGAAGGTTTGTTATTTGCTTTGCAAAATTCCATCTCATGCCCCATGGCTATCACACAACAACGCAAGAGAGGCTTCTTAAGGCCAGGGCAGGTTTTGTACCTTGGTGTCCCTCCCAGTGATAATAAATAGCACATGCTCAATAAGTCTGTGCTTCCTGAGTACATAGAGAGTGTGTTCTGCTGCCAAGGTCTAACTAGACTTATGTACCTGTGAGGATCACAATCCAGTCAGAAATAAAAAGACCTCCTACAAAAGAGCTGAATCATACTCCTTACATAAATCTTAAGTCTGTGATACGTTTTTAGTTTTCAGTCTAATATGAACCAAATCATGAGATATTTCCATATACACTTTGGATGAATCTAGAAAAGGAAAGCTGCTCATTTAAATTAAATTATATACTTTCTACATCATATTAAATGTGCTGATCATTTATGCTAAATGTCAATTTCAAAAGCAGTGAGTTTCATTGCGAAGGCTTTTAGTTCAGTAAAAACAGAGACATTTGATAGTATAGTTAAGAAGATAAATTTGGGAGCTGGATAAATATCACTAAGAAGTATCTACATCTTTAGTGGGATGTTATTTATACAGTTGCAAATAATAAAAAAGGCTTTTGAGGACATGTCTACTGTAAATCCACGACAATGAAATACAGTATACCAGGAAGGAAATTTTCCTGGGAAATAATTCATGTGTTTGCCAAGTTTCACCAAGGGTTTCATTTCTACACTGTATTGATGCTAGCATAGCATGGTGGATAAGACAGTAGACTTTGGCTCAAGTCCTTCTTCCATTCTTTACCAACTGTGTGACCTTCTAGAAGTTTCTTATCTCTTTCTCGGTTCCCTCTTCTGTAAAATGGTGATAATAATATCTCAGAGGATGTTGTGAATCTTATATAACAAAACATTTGTAAAATAGTACAGTCTTGGCACACAGTAAGCCCTAAATATACTGTGTGTGTGTGTGTGTGTGTGTGTGTGTGTGTTTGTGTGTGTGTAAAGTAAGGTGCTTGTTCATGTGGATATCTGAAAAATAACTCAATGAAAATCATGGAACAGACAAATCTTAGTGAGTTAGCTATTTAGAAATGATTCATTTTATATGAAACATTTGACATATCTTATATAGTACAGTTTAGTTCAATTTTTAAAAATAACAAATGTATTGGGAAGGCCTGAGAACACTTCACATGGAAAAATAAATATAAAATCCCAAACCACAGCAGGTATACAGTGACTGCATCCATACTCTAGACATCCTCACCAATGCCAGGACTCACTCGACTCCATGAACCCAGAGTAGCACCTTCTCACATCTATATTGCATTCCCAGAGTTATATTTACCCCAGGTAGCTCTGAAATGGGGACCAAATTATTCTTGCCCACATGTGCATTATGGTTGGTCTCCGTCAACTACACGGTCCAAGTGCCCTCTTCCTCACCTGAATCGTCAGGTTGCTTTTGGTATTCAGAACCTTCCTCTCGGCATCCTGGAAGGCCTTCTGTAGCCTCTGCTCCATTGTCTGAGCAAACTTGCAGGACTGTATATTGTCGGACTGGGTCACAAACTGAAGCACTAGAATGAGAGCAATAAATCAGCACTCACTAAAGCTGTGTCTTCGCTCCTTTGACTGGATAGCAGTCACGATATAAAAAAAAAATGATTTTACATCAGAGAAATTAGGCGAGTAAGGACGACAAGGTTTGGTTGTCGTTTTGGAAGTGGCTCTTAAAATGATTGATAACCTAGAAGAATTAAAAGTGTGACTGGACCTGAGATTCACTCCAATGTAAAGGATTGTGTGATTTCATTTGTTTGGAATATGTAGACATTCTCTCTAAGACTGACAAGAAATAACCTAAGACAGATCACGCCTTCCATTTCTTTGGAGGGAAAAAATAATCAATCGACTTGCATGACTAAGTTGATTGAGTCTCAATTTCAATAGTGTCTCCACTTTCATGGTTAACAAACCACTAGATCAGAATCAGTAGGGAGCTTGAAAGAAAAATTCCAAGGCCTAAGCTCAAAAATTCTGATTCAATGGCATCTGGAACGTGTTGCTCCAAAGCATAGATTTTTATGGAGACTCATTCTCATCAGTATCCACCAGTAATAAAAAAAGAAAAAAAAAACAAAACCCCCAAAAAACATATATATAGTACTTGGTGCAGGTAAGTACTAATTATATACATTAGAAAGAAAGATTCCTCTGAAAAAGTATTTCTAATAAATCCAGGAAAAGTTTGGTCTGATGTACAGAGCACTTGGACATTGGATTAGCAGGGCCCTTTGAGGAAGGTATGCAGGTACTTTAAGAGATGACAGGGCAGCTAGCTGGCAGAGGAGTTTTTAAACAGGTGTCTTGTTGGTAATTCCTTAAACCTCAGAAAGGATAAGAATCCTTTGCCTCTGAACTACTTGCCTGTCTTCAGCTGAAAGTAGCCTGCAGGCTGGGGATTCCACGGCGAGGCAAGTACTGCCACAGACTGCAAGTTTGGGGTATGCTGCTTCAGATCTGCGGTGACGTTGCTGACCCCATAAACACCCAGCATTTCGATCACTACAGCAGGCAAGTATACCAGCCTCCCTTTGGTAGCATAATAACCAACTGTGATGTTATGAGAATGTTCCAGAATATCTACCTACAAAACAAATGGACACACGGAACTCAGTATTTATTTCCAGAGTACTTTCAGGTCTTCTTGGTGCTTCCTAAGACCATAACTATTAGTCAGCATGGCTGAGGTAAAGGATGTTCTCATTCAACAAATATTCTAACAATCCTATAAAGCCTGCATAGAAGGCAAGTCTCAAAATATCAGAATACAACAAAATATAATTTATATCAAACCCACATGGAATAGAATTAAATTTATTTGTGTGTGTGTGTGTGTGTAATTCATTAAGTGCTTCAGTATAATCCTGTAAGCACCAATGATCACCCAAAATGGCAGACAGGAGACAGCGGGACAAAAAGATTTCTAAGGAATGGTATACTGGAAAAATAGCTTTATTATATTCCTCATCATTTATGAAAATTAAAAGGCAAAAATGAAAGATTAAGTGAGGGCACCTTCAGGACAGAGGTCAAATATAAAATGAGGTGAATTCCTCTCTCTAGAAGCTGAGAGCAGAATTGTTCAGACTTTTCTCCATTCTTGACTTGGCTCAAGACCACGGCAGGGGTGGACCATAAGAGTTTCCCTTACACCTGGGTCCTGGCTTTAGATTTTATTCTCATTTGTTTTGCTTTCTTAGTGTTTTATATTAACAAGTCAGGGTGTTTTAAATATCCGCTCCCCATAACTTATTCTTGCATCTTCATTAGTAGTGTCATGTGTATTTACGAAAGAAATCAAGACAACAGATTTTGCAACAGGCTGGGTGTGCCTTCGGTTCTCTACACTTTGTTTCCAAAGATGGTGGTCAAGATGGCTTTAGGTGGAATGAGAGATACCTCTGGATAGAGTATAAACACACACTAAGCAATACTAGAAAGAGTGACTCCTGTCCAGCCCTGCAAATTACCTTAAGGACTAAGTCTCAGTTTGGAAATTATTTACTTTTAATACCTCTCCAATTCTTACTCATCATATTTTTGCCAACAATGTCTAGCTTGAATTTAACAAGATGTTTCCATTATTCTCATTTTTATGATTATTTTTCTTTATGGCAAATGATCCTGATTTCCATTTATGATGGTAATAGCAAACATCCTTTCAAAAGAAATGCATTTAAATTTTTAAAAAATGAACCGATTAAAAAAACTAATACATACTAATCATCATAGTGCTTTGTGATGATATACAGAAAAGGCAGAAACTGCGAAGGTCATCTAAAAATGACCAAAGTTTAGTGAAAACGGTATTTGTTAATCAATGAAAACATTCACATTTTCTACTCTCAGTTTCTGGTGCAGAAACCACAGGTGCCTCTGATGGAATGTATTTCTTTCATTTTTTTTCATAATTATATAAAGAGATTAATAATGATCAATAAACTATATATCAAACCTCACCCTAGTCTTTGGTGTGGTAGTGGGACCACCAAGCTGAATGCAGCTGTAAAACAAAGAATCAAAGAAAGAGGCCAGAACAATATTTTTAAGTGGTGCAAAGGGTTGTCCACAGACTGTCTATCCCATTTACTGCTTTAAAACTTGGATTCAAACCAAAAGCGTGTAAAGCAAGGCTTTTATCACTTGGATATACCACTGAAATCAGGTTAGTAGTTGTTAAATAGTACCTGGTATTCAAGTGTTTGGAGGAAAAAAAAAAAAAGCGTTTACTTCCCTGTCTGCTGCTGGCGATTTGAGTAAAGTTGGACTCAATCTACAAGTCAGAGTAATTTTTAAATGTCCAGAAATAAATCACTATTTACAATGGTGAGAAACATAAAGGAAAAAGCAATGGATGGTTTCTGTAGAATCACCCTAACAATATTAAATACTTTCTCCAAACAATGGGATAATAGGACAATTTAAAACAGTATATGCAGGCTTTTAAAAAAAATCGAAACATAAGGCCATTAGCCTCAATTTTCCATTTCAATATTTAACCTTTTTCTCCAGCCACCACACATTAACTATCTGCCCAAATGAAGAAAGATGCTACATCCTGCAAGCACGGTTATGGTACCCAGGGAGGAGAAAAAAAATCTAGACAGAGTCCGGACCCAGGAGGAAGACACATGTAGACAGAGTAGTCTGGTGACAAAGTAAAGGGCTTACGTAAGCCGAGACGTCATTCTGGTGGAAGGCCTTCCGTAGTGCCTGGGTGAGCCCTTTCGCTACATTGAGCTTCAAGGTTTCACTGATGTGCGATCTCCTTTGGGTCAGAAAGAGAACTGTGGGGCAAAACAGAAGTGTGGTAATCAGGGTAAGGCAGCAGACCTCTTTCTAAAGGAGCCCCCTCTCCTCCCCAGCCAACACCTCCTGCAAGCGCTGGGTGAAGCTGGTGAGTGCAGGTTCCAGTGAGAGGGCTATAGGTCTGCTGGTCCTGATGAAGGAAGGTGGCCCTTGGCATTTGTGCGGCCCCAGTGGCGAGACAGCTAGCCGCTGCTGGCACTTCATTTCTGATCAATGCTACTTCCGACTTTGAAAGGCAGGGCTCAGCAGTGCCTGCCCCTGACGGGTCTGCGTGCCAGGACATTCCCAGGACAGCACTCCCGAGAGCCTACTTAAGTGCAGGCCCGGAGTTAGGTGCTGCAGCCCCAAACCACCCTGAATCAGGAAGGCAGCCCCACCCCGTGAGTGTGATGGAGACAGGGACGGGGACCTGGAATGAGAATAAGCATCCGGGACAGAATGTGACACATGCCACTGGAAGGGAAGCCTAGGGTGCTACTGGAGGCCCTAGGGGGAGCATCCAGCCCTGACCTAGGCAAGGGCATGCGGATCAGGGAAGGCTTCCTGGAGGAACTGATGCTTCTGTGGAATTCTAAAGGATAATGGGAGTGAGCCCGGCCAAAGAGGAGTGATGGGAGGAACTGTCCCCGCCCACTCCCGGCAGAGGGAAGACCAAGTGCAAAGGCATAGGGTAGAGAAGTGACATATCTCAGTATATGTGTGGTCCTGAGGGCAATAGGAAAAGAGGAGGTTTAGGCAAGAGGCATGCATTTCAGAAAGCTGCCTTCACTGCAGCAGACTGGAGAACAGGCTGTGGGGCGGGGGGCGTCTGAAGGCAGAGAGAGAAATTGGTTGTTGTTGCAGAAATCTAGGTGAGCGATGGAGACAGTGTGAGCTAGGGAAGCGGGGGTGGAGAGAAGGGGTTTTCAGGAGGTAGAACTGAAAGGAGCTGGTGACTGGGTGTGGCTAGGGTGTCGGGGGCAGGGGTTTGGTGAAGAAGAGACGGGGAAAAATGTTCCAGACTTCCGCATCGCGTGCCTGAGGCTGCCTGGCCGTGCAGAGGAGGAGACAGAGATCTGGAAGAAGCGGGGAGGGAAAGTGGAAAACCAGATGGTGTAACTTCTTGAAATACAGAGATACTGTACTTTCTGCTATGCCTAGTTTCACAATTTCCCATTTTAGAATAGGCTATGTCTCAAAAGATAACTTCATTTAATTCTTTGCGGGGTGAAGAGGAAGGCGGGATGTGAGCATTCAACACTGGCATGCTCTTCCACATAATGTCTCTGATGCTTTATATAGCAAACACTGCCACACTATTAAAAGGACCCTGTGCCTTCTTGGCCCACTTTGCTGCAGCTGGGAGGTGGAGGCTAAAAAGACAGCATCCACCACCCAACATTTTCAAGACGGTCTGCCTCCTTTTTAACATCAAAAGAAATCTGAGGCGCCCACATAGCGTACCATAGCTGTACTTTTAGTATCTGCTGATTGAGAAAATAGATGACAAAAAGCCTTAGTGAATTCTGTGGTACTTCCCAGGATTCTGTAGTTTACTAACACATCATTCATCCATGAGAGACATCGCCGATTTGCTCTACAGGCAAAATCTGGTGCACGTTTGCTTTCTCAGACCCTTGACAGGACTTGTTTCCCAGGGGCCTCTGCCATCAGGGCTGATCCCAAGACTAAGATCCACACACATAATGCTTGTCCTCTCCTCTGTCACTTGATAAAGATCAGGAGTTCTCAGTCTCAGCACTACTTATATTTGGGGCTGGATTCTTTGTAAGCCATCCTGTGCATCCTCGGATGTTCAGCAGCACCCCTGGTCCCTATCTCGCTAGATGCCAGTAGCGTCCTCCTTACCCTTCAAGTTGCAGACACTCAAAAATGTCTCCAGACCTGGCTAAATGTCCCCTGGAGGAGAAGGAGCAAAGCTGTCCCCTGGTTGAGAACCACTGATCTGAAAGAAATCTAACATTTGTCGCATCTCTGAAACCATTATATGCTTGCTGCTTTCAAGTAAAATCAGGATAGTGGAGCCTTACCTGTCTTCACCAGGAGCTTACTGGACATCTGACACTCCAGGTTGGAGGCCATTTTGCTGGTCGTGACCATAGCTGTCGACACAGCGGGATGAGCAGTATCCGAGTTTTCCGCCGGCAGAGGTGGCAGCCGGGTTGCCTTTACTGGTGCAGTAATGGATGTCAAGGCCGCTGTGATTGTCAGCGGGCGTGTGGTGGACGCCCTGGGCGAGTCTGGGTTAGTGGGGTTTGGGAAGTTCGTGTGCATGGCTTGTGGTTTCCTGGGGAGGTGTGTTGTGGACAGCAGGCCAGAGGCAGTGCCCGTGTTCCCTTGCACGGCTGTGTGAGTGCTCACGGTGTGTGCCGATCTTGCAAACATGTAGGTTGGTGTGATCGAGAAGACTGGATGGGTTGCTCCTGGTGTCACCCTTGGGCCAGATGCTGCGTAGTTTGTGACATTTTTAGTTAGAGCGGTGGTCAAACTGCTCTTGACTAATCCTAATGCCAGCGCCGATGGGCTGCTGCTGGTGCCCTTAGCAACCAGGGCTGCAGACAGTGCCTGTGGACTTGATTTCCTTAGAAACAACGTCACTTCTGCTGCTGCTGCTGCTGCTGCTGCTGCTGCTGCTGTTGGTTCTGCCTTGGACGACACTGAGGAGTCCACTGTAAAGAGAGAAAAAGCAAAATCTGTCATTGACCCACAGTACACACATCACTTGTGGTGATGAATGGATGTAACTTATGTTTTTGCTGGGGTGAAAAGTCTCTGTGCTCTGAAATTTTGGCAAAACAGCCTAGGCTCATTAAGCCAATTAACCGTAATGAGAATGCCAGTTATAGCAAAGCTATGGTTGGTAATAAGAACACTTAAATTCTGAATACTTTCAAAAAAACTCAAGTCAGCAGAGGATCAAGGGCATGACTATCTGGGACTGCTAACTCATTTGTCAGCCTGAAAGGCCGTATCTGCTCCTTCTGAGAAAAGCTGAGTATCAGTGTTGAGCTTGAAGATGCTTTGACCACAGAAGCAGTCCTACCTGTTTTCTGGGTACCAGGGAACAAACTACCTGCATTAGTGGCTGCACCTGTCCATTTCTTGGGGTGCTGAGAGGCTAGCAGCACTTTGGAAGGGGTCCTGAATAAGGCACTGGTTGATAGAGGAGATTCATCAGTAGAGTGGTATCTCAGGACACTCTGGAATGGTGCCGAGGCATTTATCACAGGAGGTGAATACATGTTGCTGGAAACTTGGAAATTTGTATCCATTCCATCTGAAAGCATTTCCTGCAAGGCAGCTGTGGAAGGCAGACTTGCAGAGGTTAGCAAGGCAGAATGCACTGGACGGGCAGACAGCTGCAGCTGGGGTCGAGACGTGACATGTTGACTTGCAGCTGGAGGATCTTCAACCTCAGCTGCTTGAAACTCTCTGGCATAGTTGTTATCACTGATGGACAAGATGTCTGTGTGGTTTCCAACCATCGTAACGTTGGTCAGTTGGATGGGCTGCTTGGTGCTTGTATAAAGCACCGGATCCTGAATGCTAAAGCCTTCTGCAGTTGCTAAATGCCCCGCAGTGTCTTTGAAATCATGAGGTTTTATTGTCCTAACAGCTGAAGTTAAACCACTGGGAGCAGTAGATGAAGCTGAATGAGTTTCCCAACTTGTGGAGTTAATTGTGTGCCCATTTAGATCATCATTTGTTTGTTGCAGTAAGCCAGACATCGTTGGTTCTGTGGAGAGGGATCCAGTTTCTGCTGAAGGAGAACTCCAGAAAACATCTGTGACTTCTGGCTCTTTCACATTGCCCGTTGTTGAGAAAGCATAGACTTCAGTGGAGGAGGGAAATGCTGTCACCTGTTTGGAAGCTGAATCTGGCAACTCAGAATGGTCCGCCACAGCTGCGTGAGTCTCAGACTTGCTGTTGGAAAAGCTGGGAGACGGGGAAACAGTCTGGGTGGCTCGTCTGGAGGGGATGGAACGTGGAGGCAATTCTGAAGGAAGGTTTATTCTTGGCGTTGTAATGACAGTGGATGAAGTATGATCAGTGCTAAAGTCAGAGGTGAATCTGTGTACCACGTGAAGACTTGGAATCTCCTTACTTGGACGGGTCTGAAGAGCAACTGTCAAATTTGCCTTTTTGTTTTTCTTTAGAACAGCTGTCATACTATCTTCTTTCCGCAGGGGAAATGCCCAAGTCGTGGAAAGGAGATTAGGGAATTTGCTTGAGAGGGGAAAGTCCATAACTGCAGGAGGGGGTCCACCATGGCCCTCTTCCTGAGGAGTTGGCATTTTGGGCTCAGCAGATGGAGAGACACGATTCTGTGTCAGCTGGAAGAAAGTAGGTGTGGAGGGAAAGTCTGCTGTTGCTCCATTAGATGGCGATGCAGGAACCGCCCCAGAAAGGATGGCTTGTCCTCGGTGGGCTGCGGTGAGAGGCAGAGGAGAAGGCACCGAAGAGGAAGATGTGTGTCTTGCAGAGAGGGCGGGCCCTTCGGAACTCTCTGGAGCTGCTGACAAATGCAGGGCGTTAGCAGTGTCATGTGCTGTAGTGGGGGCTGACTCTCTGCGGGCCATTTCCACTGCCACTGACTCTGCGATCTGGAAAAGGGGGTGCACAGCCTCATGGATCACTGCTGCTGCTGCCCTCTTCAGAGCCGGCAAAGACACCCCTTTGTGCACTCTTTCAGCCACCTCAGCTTCAACTGGCTGGGTAGATGCAGAACTTGAAGCCACTTCCAACCTTGACCATGAGGGAGTACCACCTGGAAGCTCAAGACTTCCAAGTGCTAGGGGAGGAGGAGACAGATGGGCCGGTTCTGCAGTGGAGCTCAAAAACTTAGGTGTGGGGGAGCCTATTGAGTGAGGACCCTCCACGGGGGACAGCTCCGAATACCGCTTTGTCGAAGATCCATAAGAACCTAGGCGAGGGACACCTATTATGTCCTGAGCATTTCTGAATGGAGTGTTGTTCCTTTCATCAGCATATGCGGTTAGGGAATTAGCTACACTATGACTTGAAGAGGAGTCAGTTGGAGCTGTTTGGGGGAATACAGGCACTTTGGTGGGTCGCTCAGCTGGCTTAGAAAAGATGATGGAATGAGGTGAGTCAGGAGCCAATGAAGAGGATGGAGATGGGGGAAGAAGTGGGAGGATGTCTGACCTCGGGGAATGCTGTTTTGAAATGGAAGGAGTCCCTACCCATGCTGGCCGAGACGGGAGGGCAGCTCCCGAGGACGTCACTGACGGGGCAGTGGAGAACAGGGGGAACATGCTGGTGAGAGGCAAACCTGACTCGGCGGCTGCTTCTATGTTCCCTTGAGGGCCTGCTGGGACCAGAGAATCGGCGGAGTCCTTGGAAGGCTCGAGGGAGGTGCCGTGCCCAGTCCCTGGGTAAGGGGAGGAAGGGAAGTCCCCATGAGCCCTGGCTCTGCGGTGCGTCTGGGGAGGCGGTGTTCGGGCGAGCTGCAGCACGCTTGTGTTGTCAGGGGATGGTCCCAGCACATTCTTGAGTCTGTCCACTGCCGAGGAAGACGGGACTTCTGAGAAAGGCCATGTTGGTGAAATCGGTAACAATTTCCCGTGAGGAAATGACTCTGGGGCTGGGGTGACAGTTATCTGCAGATTGCCTATTCCTGTGGAATGAGATAGTGAGCAGTGAGATATCAGGTGATCATTAAGTGCCTGCTGGGGCAGGTCCTGGAGAGAAGTGGGAGGCAAGACAGGCACTGCTTGGACCTCTTCTACACCATCACAGATTTGTTAAACACATCCAAACAATGGATTAAGTAATCAGAAATATGCAAATGTTGCGGCTAACCTACAGGGCAGAGTAGGTGAGAAGCAGTCTCTGCAAAGTGATGTTAAAGCAAAAATGTAGGATGTAACCGTGTATTTTAAATCTTTTTTTCTGTACCATCTACGAGGGCTGGACTATGAAACTCACAATCTGGAAAATTAGAGAGGAACGTGGCTACCTGCCATGGCCAGCACCACCAAAATAAACTTCATCTAAAAACCCAAAATGCAAAATGAAAGACCGTGTATCCAAATGCTAATCTTTTCTTAGGACTCAAAGGCATCTTGAGCAGGGTAACCGGGGCTGAAGGCAACGAGGAAATGTTTACCTTGTTGGATTTAAAAGGATGCCTGACACTATCATTCACGCCACATCAAAAATCCAAGGTGATTTCTTTCAAATTAGGCTATTTCTAAAAGAAAAACTATTCACATCCAACGCAGGGCAAGGGACACCTCTCACAAGGCCTGGTGTCGCTTACAAGCACCTGCAGAGAACCAAGCACTGTCAGCATTGACGCCTGGAACTGCAGGCAGAAAGGTAAGGAGGCAGGACACACAGTGGTGACCTCCACAGGAAAGGAGGCAAGGAAAGAGCTGAGCAGAAAGCTGGAAATGTCACAGTTGGGAAGAGAAACGACAACTTGCTTGATGATTCTCTGTCTCTCTTTCCATGGTTCTACCATGTTGAACGTGCTGATGACCCCAGAGGTGGCTAGATGCTGTTAAGTAATATTTTAAATTAAAAATAAAAAAGAAAGAAAAGGTACTTGGAGAGCTTTCTCTGGTACATTATTAGCTAAGAACATCAGAACTGCTTGATAGAAACAAACGCACAGGCCAAATGCTGAAGCCAGAAAATCTGGGTTTGCGTGAACCCTCCAGCCGCCCAGAGCTTGGTGTGCTGTGCGTCTTCAGATCACTGCTGTATAAAGTGGGAGCAATAAGCAGGCCAACTCCCCTGCTGGGCTGCTGTCGAGGAGCAAATGAAATCATGGAAGCAGAAGGAAGGGCTCTCCAAATAGAAAAGCACGAAACAAATGTTAAAAAAAAATGCACTACACCAATGAGATGTCATTACAGGCTCCAAGCCCTGTTTTATTTGTTTAACAAAAGAGGACACTGTGGCCCAGAGAGGGGACACCATTTGCCAGAAGCCACATAACTGATCAGAGATAAAGGTGGCCCAGATGCAAGGTTTCCTCACTCCCGGGGCAGTGTTTTCTGTTTATACTGCTTTTCTCACACCAATGCCTGGTCTTCATTCTATCCCCACTGTATTTTGCCAACAAAAAACCCAAACAGCTAAACCTGAAATCTTAAAATACTTGAGTTTTTAGAATGCGCAATATACTCTACAATCACAAAAGCTAAACAGTGACGGTTTTCTGAATTATTATTTTCAGTTTCATTTTTTAAGACTTGGAAAAGTAAGGATAAAAAGGTATCTTTTAGCCTGAATTAGTTATCACACAAAAAATTTCCTTTTTCCTTCTTTCTTTTTTAATTCTCCATTTTGGGGATTTACTCGAGAAATTGGCCTTAAGTCATTTTTAAAACACAGCAGGGAGTAAATCAATACTACTTTAAAGTCAATAGACTAGTTCATTCCATTCAGTAAGCTAGAACCAGCCCCTTGTCCCCAGCAAGCCATCCTTACAGCCCCTCTTAGCTTCTTTGTCTCAGTATCATCAGAGGACAATCACTAAAGCCCTGACCTGCAGGGCCAAATGCTCCCTTGGGTCCCTGTTATCCAAAACCCACTTTACAGAGAAATAAGTGGCAAGATGCATATACAGCTACAGGACGCCAAAGTCTAACACAGCATTTCATTAAAATATCTGTGCTCCTTGGGAACCGCTTCATGGTTTGTAATAGAAATTGTGTTCTGTGTTACCACATTCAGCCTAAGGAAGGGCTCGCCCTCAGTTTTATATAAACCTTTTCCAATTTTACAATTTTTGAAATTTCAGTTTTACGGTTTTACATGGAAGGCTGATATAGCTTTCCTCCATTCTTCCTGTTCGTGTTGTTTATCTCCTAGATAGACTCAGCTTCATACTTCCGATGCAGTCTTGTCTGGTTCTGTATATGGGTGGTAGTTATGCTGGTGACTATAACACCCATACACAGGCATACCTCAGAGATATTGCAGGTTCGGTTCCAGACCAGCACCACGAAATGAGGTAGCACAATAAAGCCAGTGGTAATCTTTTTGCTAGTGGAAGGTCTTGCCTTCAGTTTCTAAAAAACATAAAATCAATGAAGCTCAATAAAGCAAAGCACAATAAAATGAGGTTATGCCTGTATGGTTGTTTTGCATTTTGGTGTTTTCCAGTAACACGTTCAAATCTGTTTTTATTACTTGCATGAAATTTATGTGAGATTTCTTCTTTTCTACTCTCATTGAAATAGGTTCAACCATGGGTTCAACCCAATTAATACCCAATTAATCTTGTTTCAAGTAAGTGGCCTTATAAGCCAAAAAGAATGCTACAGGCATGGCAGCCTTTGCTTCCAGCAAGATGTTTGACAAACTCACAGAAGTTCTGCAAACAATAGAAGGAATAGAGGTTGAATGGTGATGGGCATAGGGGGCAGGGGAGGACTTGCAACAGACTAAATGGCCACAGCCTAAGAACCCTGATGGAGAGTTCCAAGCAGAAGTGGAGAGATAGTCTCTAGTGAATTTGCTGAACCTGGTTGTTTCTAAACCAGAATCCAGTGTTTCCCAAGTTCTCCCTTATGAAACACAGTGTTCCAAGATGCTTCATGAAGAAAAGTTTCCAGAAAAGTTTTGAGAAGTGTTATGTACTACACGCACATGTAATAGTCATTAGTGCTGTTCACCAAATATTCCTGGTTCTCCACCTTCACGACACATAGTAGAACTGCACTTCCTGGATCCCTCTGTGGTTGGGTAGGGCCATCTGACTAGTTCTGGTCAATGAGTTGTGACCAGAAGTGACAAGTGTCACTTGTGGGCTAGAACATTTAAAACTTGAAGCAAAAGTACAGAATTTGCTTTCTCTGTAGGAAAAAAAAAAATCCCTCAGAATATTATTCCTCAATAAACTATTACTGGAGAAAGAGGAGAAGGAAAGGGAGGAAATTACCACTGTTCAAAATGTTTGTCCACTAGCCGGGGTCCCTTAAGGATTATAATAAGCAAAGGGCCTCTGGTGTCAAAAGACACCATGTACAGAGAACATGAGCAAAAAATAAACTTTTGCTTTTTTCAGCCACTGCAATTTGGTGGTTGTTTGTTACTACAGCATAACTATCTTAGCCTAACCTATTCAGAAATTGGTACCAGAAGTAAATTTGGAACTTATTCGGGCATACCCCCATTTAAATTACACCAACATTTAAATAACGGCTCAGAGAAGTCCTATAATCAAGAACATGTAAAAGTGCCTGGGATGTAGTAAAACCTCAGGAAATCAATGTTGGATGGTTTAATTAAACTTTGGCCAATATTTCTCATATATATTTAAACTCTGGAATATGTTTGGGATGTTTCTCAAAGACATTTGACCTCAGAACTTAGTGATTAAAAAAAAAAAACCCAACAATGTATATAAAGCTAAGGAAGAAAGTATGCTCACTGAATTAGCAAATGACACCAAATTTAAAGAATAGCTGACATAAGAAATTTCAGAGAAACATACTTCAAAGACTTATCAACTGACTAAAATTACTGTTAAAGGAAGACGTAAGTTAGAATTAAATATAAAAGCTTGCCTTTAGTCCAAATATTGCTCAGACTGCAGCAGGGTGGGAGTTGCCCTTTAAGAATAGCTTTCTGTTGCCTGGAGGCGGAGTTGACTGAGCTCATGAACTAGATTGGGAATGTAGGCTAACAAAGAAATAACAAATGCTTAGGCCTCATTAAAACTTTTCCACTTCTAAAATTAAAAAAAAATTCATTCTTAGAAAATAATATCTATAATTTCTATATGTAAGGTATAAAGAATAAGTCATGAAAAAAACATGCATGATCTATGGCTTCATGGAACTCACAGTCTTATGGGAGGTGTGGACGTAACATTCTCTCGATTGTAAAAATGATAAATGTTACAGTTGAAAGATGCACAGACCTAAAGGGCATGCAAAAGGAGGATGTGAGCTGATTAGGGAGATCAGACAGTACATCATGGAGGAAGTAACTATAAAGCAGAGATTCAAAGAATAAGTAGAAGTTCAAGTGAAGAGGGTAGGGAAAAACATTCCATGTAGAGGGACATATGCAAAGGCCCTGTGGCAAGCAGAAGTACAAGGAACTGAAAGACGGTAACCATAGCTTGAGTGGAGAGAACATTAACAGGTATGGTGTGAGTTAAGGCTGGAGAGGGAGGTGATGGCCAGACCACTGGAGTGTCAGAGGTTTTAGTTTGAAGAGGTGATATAAAAGAGCAAATCTGTGTTTTAGAACAATTATTCTGGCTATGGAGTGAATAACATACTGGAAAAGGGCAAGGGTGGATGATAGGAGAACAGGAAAAAAACACCTGTGGTGGTCTAGGCAGGTATGCCAGGAAATTTGTAAAGAGGATTTGGGTCCTGGGTGACAGACTGAAATAGATAATCCTTTGGTCCCTTTCAATTCTCAGAGTTCAGGAAAATGTAGTCCTTTAAATAAGTTTGTGCTTACATATGTGGTTTTTTTTTAATGACTGCAAATTCTCCTATATGAGAGGTGGCATCTATGTCTCCTCCCCTGAATCTGTGTGGGCTGGAGACTGTTCAACCAATTAGAGAATGGAAGAAGTAATTCCATGGGACTTCTGAGGCTACTGCCATAAAAGGCCAGGCAGCGTTCGCTTGGTCTCTTGGAATGCTTGCTCTCCATATGCTCCCTCACTCTCCCTCCTGGAACCCAGCTGCCACTTTGTGAGCAGTCCAAGCCACATGGAGAGGCCACGTGTAAGTTCTCCAGCCAAAAGTCCCAGGTGAGCCGAGCTTCCCTGTCATCACAGCCCAGGTACAGACGTGTGAATGAAAAAGCCTCCAGATAATTCTTGCCCCCAACCCCATGAATCACCTTGGCTCTTGAGTCTTTCCCACTGAATCCCTAGGCATCACAATGCAGAGACAAGCCATCCTCTGAACTGCTGAAACCATGAGCTTAATGAAAGGGTTGTTATTTTACAACACGAAGCTGGGTTTTTTGCACAGCAATAATAACTGAAACAGTATTAGATTGTGTCCCTGACCTCTGAGAAGTGAATCTCTACTGCTACAATAAGGTTCTCAAAGGATTCAGAAGGCAAAATGAGTAAAGAACTCTTCATTTCAATGAAAATTATCGCTGTTTTATACAAGAGTTTAGAAGGATGTCTATGCTAATAAATAAAATGTACCTGTATTAATTAAAGTTGCATTATGAAAGGGATGAGAAGGGAAGAAAAATTTTGAGGGGGAAATAAGAGGTGGACGGTATATATTAAGAAGAAGGGGAAAGTAAGGAGACGTAGGGCACTGCCATACTGCAGAGAGCTTAACACACACTCAAAGGAAGGCAGTGAGGTAGACATGTAGTACAGGTGCTGTGTCAGACACACTCTAAGGCAGTTCCATGATCCCTGTCTCAGTGGTCATGCATTTGTGTGACCCCTCTCCTACAGAATCAGCAGAAACTGTGACCTGCTTCCAACCAATAAACTATGGCAAAGGTGATAATATGTCACTCTCGTGATTACATTATCTTAAGAAAAAAAGACTTTATCTTGCTGGCAGACTTACCCTCCCTGATGGTCTGATGAATTAAGAGGCCATAATGGAAAAATCCATGTGGCAAAAAAGTGTGGGTGGCCTCTAGAACCTCAGCAGTTCCTAGGAACTCTAAATGGCCTCCCAGAGAAGAAGGTGGCCTCCCACTGTTGGCCAGCAAGAAGCCAGGGCCTTCGATCTGGCAGAATACAGGAAGGAAATAAATTCTGCCAACAACTTAAATGAACTTGAAAGTGGACCCTTTCCCAGCCAAGCCTTCGGTTGATAACACAGCCAGCTGACACCAGGACTGCTGTCTCGTAAGACCCTGCACAGAGGACCCAGGTGAGCTGTGCCCAGCCTCCTGACCCATGGAAACAGAGAGATAATAAATGTATATTGTTTTAAGCCACAAAGTTTGCAGTAATTTGTTACACAGCAATAGAAAACTAATACAGGTAGGAAGGAGGGAGCTGCAGAAAGGTGTGTGATGAAGAGAGTGTAGGAGGAAGAGATGGAACATGAGGTATCATGACTGAAGAGTAGCATGAAGGATAGTGAGAAGCTGCAATCGAAACAGCAAAAAAGAAGCCCAAGTTTGTATGTCTGTTTGGAATATCACAGAGGACAAGCTGAGAAATAAAAGTTCTAACATGGTACCTGGGACTCGGAGGAAGTTATCTGAAGAGAACACAGGGCTTTGCAAGAGTAGAGACGAAACCACAGCAGCAAAACTGGAAAGTCGGAAAGTTGCTCTGAAACAGGTTGCATTCTTCTATTTAAATCCCAACTTTCATGGGGGAAAAAAAGCCACATCCTTCTAGTCAAATTACTGAATTCTTGTCTTTCTCAATGAACTCCCACTGACTCTCCACTCTCCCCGCAAGTACCTCCCGTAACTCTCTTCTACTTAGAATGACATGGATTATTCTGCTGAAAATATGGTAATGGCCTTCAAAAGCACGCCCACACATCTGAGAGGGACATGAAAGACAGAAGCGTGTTCCTGCACAAGCCCCAGACTGGCTACCTTTTCTGAACATTTACAAATATCAGGGACAACCAATTACCTCCTGTTCAGATAATGTTTCCCACAAAGGATCTGGTGATCTAAAGAATTTCAAAAGGAAGTAGCTTAAGAGGTAAGAGGTTTAAGGAGGTGCTGGATAAAGACAGACAGGGAGCAGAGAAAAATTTATGTGGGAAACCAGTGAAAGCAAGCAAGCTGAAGACCTTTCTCTCTTCCCTTTTCAAGGAAACAAGGATGGGTATTTATACAAACCCTACTTGATATACAACTGATATACACGCATTTTAGACTAAGCTTGTCTGAGTCAAATTTAATAAAATCATGGTTCTCAGAGCTTCAGGAAAGTAATAAGTCAATCCTGTAAGAATATCAGACTTAGTAACAACCTGTATAAATATGCACACACAGGTTAAGTATCAAATGCTTTAGTTACTTACCAAGTTTGCATAGAGACCCGTGAAAGCCAAACAGCCTTGAACTAAAAGAGTCAGGCAGCAGGTCATTAACATAATAATAAAATATAAAAAGAGGTAAGAAAGTGCTCGGTCCAGTTTGGATGCATAGTCTGTCATAGACTAGTGTCAAAAAATAGTAAGAACTGCCTCCCTTGTCTCCCAGACCTCAGAGCCCCCCGTGTTAACACCAAAATGCATGCGATGGATCGGTCAGGCCTCTCTCCTCCTCAGGCCCTCAGCCTGCTAATGTTTCATCTCAGTACCTGTACGTAAGACTCAGACCTGGGCTGTGATGCTGCTGTACTCAAACTATTGCTGCTGCTTTAACCTCTCAGAAGCTCACAGGTACATCAGGCTCTTCTGCTGCTGCTGCTGCTTTACCCCATCAGCCTCTCTCTTCTGTCTCTAGGGCTATGTCTGTCCCCCATTCATGGCTGTTTTTATCTCAGACCCCAAGCAGAGACCCCCTCGTTCCAAAGTCATCAGAGTCTGCTACTTAAGGAGTGCTCTGCACTCAGATTCGAAGGGCCTCCCGACACTACCCTGGATGACTTCCTGGATTCCTCAAAACTACTGCTGTAGCCCAGCCACAGTCGTGGTCCTTGTTCTTTTCTGTGACTGCAGGAGTCACTAGGAGAAGACAGCCTTCCCACAGCCAGATGAGGTTTCCAGCCACGGTCCTGAGGCCATCCACTCTGTCCACTCACTGACCACCAGCAGGTGTTCTGACTTGTAGCGCTTAGAAAAAAACAAACCTCATCACCAACAGCTCTTGGAAGTAGAAAACTAAGGCAACCAACTAATAAACATTAATAAATATCCCAAAGCCCTCTTCCTTGTATGTCAGAGAAAGGTATCTATGGCTTTCTATCAGGCCCCAGAATCAGACTGCTTGAATTCAAATCCTACTCCTCCATCTGCAAGCTGTATGACCTTGGACAAGTTACTTAACCTCTCCGTGCCACAATTTCTTCACTTGTATAATGGGAACAATTATAGTACTTACCTCGTGAAACTGTTTTAACGATTAAAATGAGGTGATACATGTAAAATCCTTAGGACAGTGCTCAAAATATTCTAGCTATTATTGGTTATTGCTACTGTTACTTGTTCAGCTCAAGGCACTCACAGGCTTATCAGAGGCCCTGGATGCCAGTCAGAACTCAGAATTGCCTGCAGATTATGCACTGTCACAGGCCCACACATCTGTGGGACCACTTACAGTTTGCAGAATATCTCCATACCCTCATCCCACCTTGTTCCTCACAATACCTGTGAGGTAGAAGAGAAAGGTATTATCCCCATTTTACAGGTGAAGAAAGCAAGGCTCGGGGAGATCAAGTGTTGGCTTGGCCAAGGTCACACAGAGAGTTATCCTATAGTTGAGTATGTCTCAATTCCTTTGACTTCAGATCCAAGGCTCTCTGCTCCACATGGGAAAGAGTAGGTCTTGCCCCATCTCCACATCTGGGGTGGGCTCTGTCCTCCCAGAGGGACCCCAACAGACTGGAGCCCACATAGTAGCTGACTCTTTCTCCTGGGTTTGACAATGTGTCTCTTTTTGGTGCTGCTTGGGCAGACATTACTGAGCACAGCTCTAAATCACAGAGACTTGTCAGGCTTCAATTCCCAGAAGGTCAGGAGAGATGGATTAAGCACCATTGCCATGCTGAAGCATTCAGCCCACACCCAACAGGTCTGAAGTTTTGCGCCTGGGACATTCTTGCCTAAGATGATTTCTCTTGGGGCTTTTCAAAACAAAATGTGCCAGTTAATAGAATCAAATTGCCATTCCTTGAAGCGATGCCAGCAAACAGAAGATGCTGTTTACTGGTTCTACAGAAGCATTTTAAATTTCAAAGCTCTTTCACAGCTGTTTTCTTTTTTAAAAAGTTTATTGCTTTCAAATCCTCTGTGAAACCGGTTTAAAAATAAAGTTGACTTCTCCCCCATTATACACAATTCCACTTTCATTTTGTAAAACGTCGGTTTATGTGATCATTACAGAAAATTTAGAAAAGATGGAAAAGTAGAAAGAAAAGGAAAGTAATCTCACGCCCCCCTCAGCCTCCCTTATGCATGTCCCACCACACTGAGCACGCCGGGATTCATCCTGTGATGAACTGTGTGTCTAGACTTCATTCTTGGCAAAGTTTTCATTTACTTGCTTTACAGACCTGTGACCACACTGCACATCCAACTTTGCACCTGCTTTTTCTCTTTTAACATTATATTACTTTCCATATTGGATGAGGCTGCATATTATTTCCTGCCTATTATTTCCACTAAGAAGTGGAATGTATAATTTTTTATTTAATCAAACCCCAAATATCAAGATGCATGTTGTATATAAAATTAAGTATTATAAATAATGATTTCATCTCCTTCCAATTTTGTCATCACAATCCCTGTGTGGCAGAAGGGACAGACACAATTACATTCTCTTATCAGCTAGGACGCCACACACACAGATCATCTGCACCAAGAGAAGTAAATCAATGTTGTTTCTCTTCTCCTCCTATGCCCTGGCATCCTTCTGACCTTCTGATGGAAATGTAAAGACTTCATCTTACAAGATGGCATAAACTCAACCATAGAAAGCACAATTAACCACCTTCATAAGTAGGACAATCCTATTAGTAAACCTTTTCTAAATTTCGTATTAATTTTTATTATTTCATCCTAATGGTCCTAAAGGGGCAGGGGGTGAGGCCATTTAAATCTATTAGGCAAGAAAGACAGGACATGTTGAAAAGTCTGCACCTAAAGAAAAGCAGTAACAGGGGCTTAAAGAGTTAGACAAAAAGAGAGCACATTACTAGTCTTCACGCCACCCGTGATGAAAGGTTTAAATGTAAATCACTTATAAGTGACAGTCCCATAATTAAGATGTAGTTGTTCCTACAACTCGTTGAGATGTATTAGAGTATTTTTCCCCTTCTGCTTAGTATTAAGCCAGTTATCTCCCTTATTTGCTCAATCACTTAACACTTATCCCACAAATACATAATAAATGCTTTACCTGATAGGCACCCTTTACAAAGATTAGCAAACTGTAACCCTCGCTGGGAAGATGGTCAAATGTCACCATTTGGGGTGTGGAACCCGGGGTCAGAGCAGCTAGATACCCTGACTGCCTGCTCCAGTTGTGTGAACTTAGGCAAACCATGCACCTCTCTGTGCAAATTGTCTTGAGGCTTAAAGGTATTAATCCATGTAAAGTATTTGGATGACATCCTGGTATGTGGTCAGAAGTCAATACATGTTACTTATCATGTTTATCATCAGGAGCACAAAATCTAATTAAGTGGTTCCAGAGTCAATATCTTTTTTTCTAAGTGATGATAAAAGTTAATTCTTTTTTTTTTTTTATTAATTTGTTCTTTGTGATTCCTTGGATTCCGCATATAAGTGAAATCTTACAGTGTTGATCTTTCTCTGTCTGACTTAAATACCTTCTAGTTCCATCAAAGCAATATGTTTTTCCATCCCCTTCCTTTTAGTGTCTTTTAATTTGAAGTGAGTCTCTTACAGGCAACATGTAGGGGTCTTGTTTCCTTTCCATTCATCCACTCTTTTAGTCAGAGCACTTAATTCTTTTCCATTTGAGGTACTTACTGATAGGAATGTAGTTGTTACCATTCTTTATTCCTGTTTTTGATACATGTTTTTTCTTCTTAAAGAAGTTCCTCCAACATTTCCTGTAATACAGGCTTGGTGGTGATGAATTCCTTCAGCTTATTTTTGTCTAGAAAGCTCTTTATCTGTCCTTCAACTCTAAATGATAGCTTTACTGGATAAATTATTCTTGGTTGTAGATCCTTGGTCTTCATCCTGTCGAATATTTTTTGCCAAGCTCTTCTGTCCTGCAGTTTCTTTTGAGAAATCAGCTGCCAGTCTTATGAGTTTTCTCTTATAAGTAACTATCTGTTTTTCTCTTGCTGCTTTTAATATTCTTTGTATTCAACCTTTGGCATTTTAATTGTGATGTGTCTTGGTGTGGGCCTCTTTGGATCCCTGATTTTTGGAATTCTCTGAGCTTCCTGGGGTTTTACGTCCATTTCCTTCACTAGGTTAGGCAAGTTTTCCATCATTATTTCTTCAAACAGCTATTCAGCATCTTGATTTTCTTCAGTTACACCAATCAGATAGATATTTGGACCCTTAATAGTGTCTCATATACTTCTTAAATTATTTTTATGGTCTTGGCATCTTATCTCTTGCCATTCTGATTGAGTGTCCTTGGCTTTCCTATCCTCTAGATAGGACATTTAATCTTTTTCTTTATTCACTCTGTTTCTTCCTTTGCTTATTCCATTTAATTACTTCTCATCTCAGATAATGTATTCTTCATTTCAGACTGGTTATCTTTTATAATTTTCATTTTAGGCTTTTTATCTCTTTGTTGAACTTCTCATTGAATTTAACCAAAAGTTCACTGAGCATCTTTATAACCAGTGTTTTGAAATCTGCATCTGTTAGATTACTTGATTCCATTATATCTGGAACTCTGTTCTGTTCTCTCATATGGTTTCTGCTTCTTTGTTCTCCTATTTTGGCTGCCTTTCTGTGTCTGTTTCTATGTACTAAGCAAAGCTCCTAAGTCTCCTAGTCTTATTAGTGTGGATTTGTGAAGTAGGTGTCCAGTGGCACAGTCCTGAGAGGGGTTCAGCTGCAGGCCAAATTTAGCTCAAGCCTCTGCCCCTCCAGGGCCACTTGTTAAGATTCAGCAAGCAATCTACAGATGCTGTGCTTATAGTTGCCTCAAAAGACCACACCAGAAACTGAGGCCAGCTGCCTCCAGTGTGAGTCTAGGCACTGCTCAGCAAGGAGCACCTGACTCTCTGAGGAAGTACCTGGAAGTACTCAACTTGGGTGGGGCCGCAAGTTGGGGGAGGCAAGGTTTCAGGGAATCTTCTGGGCAGAGTGACCTCTGTTATCCAGTCTGATGACTTCACAGCTATGGCAGCGCTGTGTCTGGTGAACTGTTAGCGGGGGGAGGAGCAAGTTTTGCCTTGGTCCCCACTCCGACAATGTCTTCCTATAAATCCTTGGTGTCCCTGTGCACAGCTGACTCAGCACTGGTGCTCAGAGCGAGCAGGTCCGTTACCCTGAAAATCCGCTTGTAGTCATGGTCCCTTTAAGAGGTGTCTGCCGCTGCCGCAGCCTCCGTCTCACTTAGTCTCTTGAGACCAGGCAGCCCTGCATCCTTGCTCCATCCTCCTTTCTGCTGTTGCAGGGTGTTTCTTGGATTTCTCCCTAGTTGTATGGCTTGTTCATCAAATTCTCAGGCAATTTTTCCTTGCTGCTGCTCCTTGTTTCCATCACTACTTTGATTTGGTCACCAGAGGGATGAACAGAACCTCTATTATCTACACCACTTTGGTTCCCTATAAAAGTAAATTCTTATACTCCTACTTTTGTGATAAATTTATTCTATCTTTTCAAAAATAGTTTACATTTCTTAAAATAAATTCTCTTTCTTCAACTGTAATTCTCCAATGAATACCTGGGTAATCCAACAGGCTTTCTTAGCACAAGTAAGACTCACTGATGTTCTGCCTTAGATTTCTACCCTGAAGTCTGCTTTTTTCCACAAGGAACCATGTAGTTTATTCAGCATCGTTGCAAAGTGAACACTTTCCCATTACGATTCCTTACAAACCTAACTATAACTATAGCTGAGATCCTGGGAAGAAAAAGCAGAAACAGAACAAGAAATATATATATATATATTTACTTGTATATATATGAGAATAATTTTGATAACCAAAATTAATCCAGAAATGAGAAAACTAGATAAATTAATACATGAAAGAACTACTATTGAAAAAGAAACCAAGACCACTTATATTCAGCTGAATTCTATCTAACATTTTAAAAATAGGTAATTCCAATGTTATTAAATTAATTCAAGTCTCTGGAATATATGAAAATGTCCCTAATTCATTTTATAATATCAGTCCTGCTTTAATATCAAAATCCAATAAAGATATATTAAATAAATAAACAACGATCAAAATATGTAAATGAATACAGAATAGTCAAGCATAAATGTGTGTATGTGAAGATTACAAAAAAAATTGAAATCCATGTACACGCCAAGATCACGAATATATAAAAAGTATGTAGGTGTATATAAATAATAAATTATTGAATGCATAAATTATCAATAAAAATGTTATAAAATCTGTGACAGTCAACACAAACACATATACAAGCATAAACACAAAACACACATACACACGAAAGGAGAATGTAAGGCCATGCACTGCATTTAAGGTCCAAACAGTATGGTCCTGGACTACTCAACATCTACTTAACACTGTTACCCATGATAGACAAAGACCTCCCACTCATTCGCATCTCATAGGATATTTCATTAGCTTGAAAAAAAATCCTATATTAAGGACCTTCAGACAAACTGACATTCTCTAAAACTGAGAATAAGCAAAGATAACCATGTCAGAATATCTGTTTCAATAAATATTGGTCTTATGAAATGATTTGAGGGAGAAAAAAAGGTTCTGTATTCAAAACAGTTCAGGAAATCTCTCATGGGAGAGTGACAGTGCAGACAATACACTAAAGGATCTGAAAAGTCTCATAAACAAAAGTTCTGTTTAATCTAAAAAATCCCCAAACCAGTTGACTGTGGAACTCTTTTTTCTTTTTCTTTTTTGCATGATAGCACTTAATATCCCAAGGAACCACTGCTTTGAAGAACACCTTGAGGGGATTCTAACTTAGATCATTTCAGAGTTTAAAGCCATTGCCCTGAAATGGTTTAGACGCAGAGGAAAATCAGGTGGACTGAACCCACTGTGGAATCCGAAAACGTGTTCTCTGTCGTCGCATAACTGGCAAAGTCTGCTCCTGTTTGCTTGTTTCTCAGTGTATTTTATCAGACTTATTCATGATCTTCCATCAATGCACATCATTTGAGATAGCACAGGGGTGGGCTCTAGGAAAGCTGTAAAGTGCTGAACGAATGTAAAGGATCATCATTATTATACTGATTGGCTCTAATGCCATCTTGTAACATTAAGTTAATTTAGGCAAAACGATCATATCAATAACTTGATTGATTCCCCCTGCCGACACGAGACATATAAGAAAAATGCTCTACTGGAAAAGGCTGTGTGTTGCTTCATGAATACTGATGTTCTTCTTACAATTAAACACTAAAAACCTGCAAGTATATATGTGGGGGCCAAAAAAGCAGAATATATTACAAATGTTAATAATAAATATTATTATTAACTCTTAGTTCATATCCAGTGATGACTGATTTAGGCCTAAATTTAACTACGGAAGTCTAACTTCATTATTATGAATATCACCATTTCATCATTTGTTAATTCATATTCTTATAACAAGAAATTATCAACCAGTTCTATTAGGACTGAATCATAATTAAATTGATTGCTTCTGAGAGAAACAAAGAAAATATTTATTCTAACTAAATGATTTTTAAACCCTTTAGAAGTATCTAAATTCAAAAAGATCACCAATATGTTCACAGCAAATTATGTCCATGTATAGTTTATTTGCCTTTAGTGTTTACATATGTGGACATATCAAGATAAAAATTCTATAATTTAGACATTTTTTTTTAATTGTCTCAATGTGGCCTTGTCTTTATATCCTTAGTTTTAGAATATGTTCAGTTAGTCTTCAGATGATTCTCCAGGTTGACTGTTCTATAATTTAGTTGCAGTTCTAATGCAGTCATGAGAGGAAGCAAGTTCAGCATTTACGTACTATGCCACCTTGACCTTACTCCTATATATTTCTGAGACTACGTTTTCTCTCATTTGATGTAAAATAATAAGATATATTTATATTAAGTTTAAATTTACTCCATCAAAAAAGTTCCATTTCTATCTCCCAATTAGACACGATTTTTCAGTATTGGCAGTGGATCTTCCTTCATCCTTCCAGTCTTCTCCAGGCCAATCTGTGACTAGCAAGAGAGTTTCAAGATGTCTGGCCAGAACTAAGGGTGCCCATAAGAGGGAACCAGAATGCTGGTACTCTCCTCACTTGGCCTGCTCGACCCAGATTCTACTCTTCTCCAGGAGGAGCCTCAGACAGACTGCACACCATTTGGTGGGAGTCAGAAGGGAGATGCTGTGGGTGTCTGCCTAACGGCCATCTACTTGAAAAACAAGAGTCCACGGCCACAGTATCCCACCACAGCCATGAAAGTTGTCCTTTCTCCATTTGTTCAACAAATCTGCCGAGTACCTGCTGTGTGCTGGACACCAGCACTTGCTGACTGTTTCCTACAGTCCAGTATTTTTCTAAGTGTTTACAAATAGGACAGAATTTAATCCTCACAATGCTATCAGAAAAAGGTACTTGTTATATATGCCTTACTGTTAAATTGTATACTTGAAGCTTCCTGGTTTACATTAACCAATGTCACCATAAAAAAAAAAAAAAGAACATAAACCAAAGCAAATAAAATCAAATAAAAAGAAAACCTATATTTTCTTGCAAAAAAAAAAAAAAAAAGGAGAAGAAAAAAGAAAAGAAAAAAAGAAAAATGTGCTTGTGATGGTTAATATTATGTGCCAACTTGACTGGGCCACTGGATCCCCAGAATAAACATTATTTCTGGGTGTGTCTGTGAGGTTGTTTCCTATTGAGATGAGAATTTGATTGTGGGTGGGCATCATCCAAATCCCTGGGGGCCTGAATAGAACAAAATATCAGAGCGAGAGGGGATTCGGTCCCTTCCACTCTGTCTGAGCTGGGACACTGGTCTTCTCTTGCCTTTAGGTTGGGATTTACATCACTGGCTCCCCTGATTTTCAGGTCTTTAGATTTCAGACTAGATTTAAATTGAGGGCTTTTCTGGGTCTCTATCTTGCCAACTGCAGATGATAGGGCTTCTCAGCCTCCATAATCACGTGAACAAAATCCTTGTCATAAATCTCCTTTTATGGATGTGTACATATATATATATATATATATAATAAACAAATCTCTTAATTTCTTAATCACATATTTTTAACCACAACTGCATCTTCCCTCAATACAGAGCAGTACGTAAGCTGAGGTCCCTACTCCAAGGTGTTTAACGCTCTTTAAGAAACTTGAAAAAAGGCCCATCTTTTAAAAATGTCATTTTTAAAAATCAAGTCACTAAGCACAAGGTTTCCAAAAGCTAGTCAAAATGCCAATCTAAGGTAAAGTTTTCACCGATCTAAGACAAAAGAAGAAAAATAACTATAAAGTGTGTGTGTGTGTCGGGGATGGGGTGGGGTGGTGTTTTCACCAACTGCCTTTCTGGATCTAAAGGACAAGCCTTCATTTTTAGCGTCAAAATTTCCTTCCTTTTCTAAATAAAAATGATAGCAGGTGTAGCTATTGTTCGGTCCATGCCTTTACTTGACAAAATTAGAAGCTAGCAGATATAAACTGGACTTCTAAAATTCTTCATTTTACAAGTAAACGGGTTATCGAATCTTTTTTGGTAGATTCAACATCTACCTTTTTGGAAGCCCTGAAGCTTCCTTTCATGGGTAAGTGCCACTGAGAAAGGCATTTCGCACCTGCTACTACAGAGTGGGGGAGGTGGGGAGGAAAAGTGAGGCGGGGCTGCTCTGAAAGCAGCAGCCTGACGCTAAGGGTTGAGAGGGACTAGTCCGGGATGACCAAGGGAAAACTGCAAACAGGAAGACCTTTTAAGGGACGGAAAACTCTCTCCTTCTCTGACGGCCCCCAAAAGAAAAAGCAGCTCTCCTTGGGTCAAGAGTTGATCCAGCTTGTGGTTTTTCACACCTTTTACTCCAATATCATTATATAGCTTCTTGAAGTTAAAAACATATACTATTATACTCACGATAAATCACATAAATTCTATCTTCTCCCCGAATTGCTGACACTATTATTTTCATAATAAATAATTATTAGAACCATTACTGGTGAAACAGTGGCACGTTTTGTTCACTTCTTACAAATTCCAAGAAGAATTCAGTGTTTCTTGTGGCACACTGGTTAGGTTGTTAATTACTTGTAGTTGAGCCTGAATTCTAGCTCTTTTCAAAAATAAAAATAATCAATGACAAATACAGAATATAATGTATATAAATCAACATTTTTATCATAGACACTTCATTAAAATCTATTTTTTTCTCAAATTGGATTAAAATAGTGAAACCCTAAATCTATTTCACTAGGGTGACTTTATTGGCTAAATTGCTTGCATGATAGTGATGCACATATTTTTATTCAGAACTCTAAAATGTTATTAACTGGTTGTTTTTTATGCCAACCTACATCATATAGTTCCCATTTTCAAAACATCCAGTCTACTTAAGAGTGGATTCTCCAAGAAAAAGTGCTACACATGTGAAAATAAGTAATTTTAATCAGTGCCAGAGGAACAACTGGCAAAAATGAAATTTAATAAGAAAGGTAAAGATTATTTTATAGCTTTAATTGTAACTTTAGAGCATTTTAATAGTGCTGAACAATGGAACTGACTTTATAATATCGAAGCAAGTAAAAGGCAAAAGAATAACTTTATCCTATGAATCTATGTCAGAGAATGTCACAATTCCTGGGCTTACAGCCACTGTATATAGGACAAAGTCAGAGCCGATTCTGCCTGAAAAGCAATTAACAGAACAGATTAACACAGAGTAGTCTCCAATATGTAGTCGACTCTGCTGTGATTTTATCTATCTCAATGAACTCAAAGATAAAATTAATACGATAAAGATCATACTCAGGGGAAGTAGTAGAAACCTGACATACAGGGGATCCGGGTTCTCCCACCTGCTTCAAGATGTGAAGCAAATCACCCTCTCTGTAACATGAGAGAGAAAAAGTCATCTGTAAGAGCCAATTATATATACCATGCTTTAAAACAAGAAATGGTCTGTAAATATAATTTTATCACCCTAGACATAGAATAATCTTGCCTAACAACAAAAAAATTTTTGACATCTTTTATGCCTCTTTTAATCTCCAGATTCTCCCCTCCATTCCTTTCGTTCCCTTACAAGGCGTCTTATGAAGAACCTGGGCCCTTTAACATGGAGAGTTCCCACAGTCTGGATTGGGCAGACACATAATCCTAGTGCAATTCAACATGTTCCTCTGTCCTCTACATTTCCGTCAAATTGACAGTTGGCTCCAGAAATGGAAGTAGATACATCCGCATTTTTGTTAACTTATAATATTTTAAAATAAGAAATAATACACACACACAAAAACATTTAAACGCAGTCTATAGGAACTGTACCCTCACCCTTCTCATTTGCCTAGAGCTCTACCCCTTTCCAAGGAAGAATAATGGAATGGCTAATTCTCTACCAATACCAAAGATTCTTTTTACTGGAAAGCCAGCTCTGGGCTCCTATGTATTAGAGATATGAGATTGATCTCACGTTTGGTCTTTGTAAAGTTTCCCTTCATCCTTCTCTTTGCTTCTTCTCCTTTCTTTCTAGACCTACTGCTTCCCTACCTACAGGGCTGTTACATAAAGTGGCCCTGCCACATGGGGGCTGCCATCCGTAACTATCAGGAGACAGCTTTTCAGCAGAAATAATAGAAATGTGCTGCCTTAGAAGTTTAAGCCCATGTCTCCTGGGGAAATGAACTCCAGAAGGTGACTTTAAAAACAAGATCACACAGGAAAGGTAGAAAGGGAGAGATGTTCCTAGCATTGTCGTCGAGGAAACAATTCTGCCAACAGCCATTACAGCCGCGTCATCTGCAAAAATGAGTGTTTCCTAGGCAGAGCAGATGTTCCAAAGCTGTATCGTGTGTAAATATAGATGAGAAACATGAATTGAAGATGTGACCTCACTCAATTTCATATTTTAGGGTAACAGCAATTAGAACATTGAATATATTTGGAGCTGAGAATGCAAAGATCTTTTTTCGGTCCCCATATATAACTGCAGAAAACATATTTTCAATAAGTAAAATAACTCTCAATGTTGCCTGCCACCACACAGTTGCAAAGGGAACCAGTCTTAATTCTGAGGCTCTCAGACAAACATGGCTGATTCTACATCTGTGCTAAAAGAACTGTCAATTCTTCACAAAAGAAATGAAGGAGTGGATTGGATGGAGGTTATAAAGTAAAAAAGAGTTTCTGTAAAAGAATGAATAATTAAAAAGAAAAGGGCAGAGGAGGGCATTTATTTCTCTTCAAAATTTCAGGTAATTAGGATGATGGCCTGACATATCCCATCCCATTAAGAAAAATAAGAAGAAGAAAACTTGGTAGACATTTGAGCCTCCATTTCTTGCTTAGAGATACCTAATGGTCATATCTCAAAGGTGAGTCAGCTCCAACTGATTGGTAGTGGCTGCCTGGACTATTGTGAGGGATACTAAGCACAGTCCCAAATCAGCAGGAAGTGTGCTGCGATCAATTAGTAATGTCTGCCCTGGATGCAGTATTGTAGAATGGAAGCATGAACAACCAGATATTGAGCATCCTGGACAAAGTGATCTCCAAGGTTTCTTGCAGCATCAAACCTAACTCCATTTATTTTTAGATGATAACCCAGGGTCAAGGGTGGTTAAATGACTTGCCCAAGGTCTAGCACTGGGTAAGTCTGAACTAGAGGCTGGTCTTGGATTCCCTATGACAGTATTCTTTCTGCTACCAGATATATCATGTTACTTTTCTGAAGCATAACTAGGAGACAGAGAAGAACAAAAAGAGGAGGTTAAAGAATGATCAAAGGAACAAATGAAAAAGAGGGGAAGATAAGCAGGATTAATAGAGATGGGTTAGTGAACAGATGTGATTTCTGGGCTGCAGCTGGTAGGCAAATAAGCTCTTCCCACACCTGGTGAGTCAAAGATACTGATGATTTCCTCCCCACTACCCCTCTGAGAAATACTACTTGCATCTCTCTCTCTCTCTCTCTTTCTCTCTCTCTCTCTCTCTCTCTCTCTCTCTCTTTCTCTCTTTCTCATGCACACACCCCTCCCTGCTCCATCCCTGAACAACAGCTGTCACAATCTAAGCTAAGCAGACCACTTGTCATGTGAATGTGGACCAGATGCTTGGACCCAGAATGGATAACTGGTCTGAGCTGGTCTAATTGAACTTTTCCCCAGGAATATGAAACTGGGACTTGTCATTCTATATTGTGTACTAGACTAGGGAAGTGATACAAAACAGGAAGGCATGGTTGGAACACATACACTCCAAAACAGAGAACAATGATTTGAAGAGAAAGAGACAGAATGAAACAGATATAAGGAGCTGCAGGGGCAAAAGATCGTGTGACCTTGAGAAAAGAAAATCAAAGAGATTAGCTGCTCCAGTTCCACAAATGTACTCTAAACCACTGCATTTTGTGATGTACCCTTGAATTCTTTCCAAAAATATAAGCCTTTTTTGCTTTAACTAGCTCAGGTGGGTTCCATTCCTTGTAAGCAAATATGACCCCCGGTTAGGTCAACTGAATGCAGGTTGGTTTCCATTTTCTATGAACACAGTAACACTGCTGTGGGAGAGAGGGAGATGAGAAACGGTATCCTATTAAAGGTCAAGTGTTCTCAGAAAATCCAAATTAACATGCGGTTAATATGAAATATTATAGTACTTACTACTTTTTACCCACAATTGATTTAGGCAATAAATCAAACAAGATATCAGCTACTTAAAATCTATTTTGATGATAGCTTCATAAAAGAATGTGGAACAAGTTTATGTTATTTACTTCTTACCACACATTTCATACACAACAACCCTAGAGTTTGGGCTGAAAAATCCTAAGAACACGGCATCCATTTGCTATTCACAAGTCACTAAAAATCCCAGATGGCAAAGCCTTTTAAATCAACTGCAGGGAAAATCAGAGTCTGATCAAGATTCTGGGGCTGTAAAATTGGCTGGTGGTGTCTGAAGAGCTCATAAAACTGTGATTAAATAAAGCCAGCAAGTGCTTAGGCAAAGCCTGTTGAAAGACTACTCTATAGTCTCCTTGTATGAAAGCAAAATGATACGAAGTCAGGAGAAGTGGACTCTTTTAAAAGACAATTCCCTTTTATAGGGATTGGATTTGCACTGAAATCCTCCACATCTGGCCCAGAAAATGAGACCATTGAGGGAAAGCCCTGTTGAGATGTCACCAAGACCAGCCAGCACTGGTCAGTGTAGACCTGTAAAAGTCATGTGGTTTGCAAAGGTTCATAGGTCCATGGCTTCCACCACACATTCTGGAAAATTAATTCTTCTAACCTAAAATTTTTGCTGTTCAAGATTTTCTCGATGATTTTGCATAAGAAACCATTTAATTTTGCTGAGTTTATTCTTCCTTTAGTTTAATGTTGAATCTCTAGAGAGATAAAAAAAACCTCCAATGCTTTTCCAATCTTTAAGTAAACCAGGTGACTCAGAAGAGATATCTGGAACAGTGAGGAATAGTTGTGCAGCTCACACTGCAAAATGACACAACCTTTCCAAGTGAGGTACCCTTGTAGGTGGTGCAGAGAGAACTGTAGCTATATCTTCCTTTGTCATTTACCTCCTGTGTCTGTCCAGATACCTTAGACTGGAGCATGAGTAAAAATAGAATAGTTGGGAGCAGTTTTGATTTTCATTTTCAGGAGTAGAAGGTCCTGTACAAGGTAAATGACCAATAAATGGGCATCATTTGTCCAGCTGTAGAAGATATTATTTGGAGGATCTGTCCAGCACACTGTCCATTCTCTAAAAAATGCTCCCTTCTGAAAACATAAAGTCGGTTTACTACCAACCTCAACTCTGATTGGCCCAAGAGTGGACACCTGCCCGAGGGGAAGCCAATCACTCTTGTCCTCCCAGCAATCAGGGCATCCCTGGGCCACAGAGCGCTTCAGTTAGTGTGCAGGACACCAGCTCTATTCTGCCATTTCAGATTGGTTATTTATACCATGGATTCAGAGAAAGTTTTCAGATAAACATAAAGGAGAGGACCAGAGAGAAGCAGAAATGCAAGAATTTGTGGGGAGAAGAAAGGAGATAGGTACAGAGACAGACAACAGAAACACAGGCGGCCAGCCCTGGATCTGATGGTTCTTCTCTCCCCAAGCCCAGCTGTATTCTCTCTTCTGCAGTTCCATGATGTAGCCCTGCAATCTTCGACTACGACCACTGTATCTGATTCTGCTAGCATGAGTGATACCAGCAACCAAAGACTCTGACTACCCAAACCTTAAATACAATCGCAAACCACTCCACCTGCGTGAGGAAAAATGCCTATCCCTTCAGCATAAGATTACACTTCTCTACAATTTTCAAAGGCTCCCTCAAATCCCACTTTTATTTGATGCAGGATATAGAATCCCCTCTGGATAAACATGACACCAGCATGGCGATTTCTGAAGCAGGGAAATGAGGCCCCCAGGTGCTAAGAGAAGAATACAGAACTTCCTGGTGGGCAAGTTACTTCCACTTGCCTTGTTTCTGAGGATGACCAGAGACATTATTGAGGGCAGCCCAGGATGGCAGAGGTGGCTATATTCATTTCAAACACAAATCACACCGTGCCCTGGCTATAAATCCCAGCAGCAGCAGCAGGTGTGCGCTTCAGAAGAATAGCGTCTGCAATTTAAAAAGTGACATTTTAATGGATTATGCAGATCAGCTAAGGCTCTAAATCATACACCGCCTGCCTTAGATGGGATCCTGAGCACTGGCCAAGCAAGAGGAGGCAGCACAAACACTATGAAAATTTTACAGTTCCTTACGACCTTTTTATACTTCACTGTGAAAATGAACATTAACCTTCACCTCCAGAGAGGCCCCTTTCTGCTGCTTAACAAAGGCAATAGTTTGTCTTTGTAATCGCATGTGAGCTTGTCTCTGTACTTCTCCAGCATCACACATGTAATCTGATGTGGTCTCGTTAACCCTGGAAGTAAAATAAGCTGCCTTTTCTGGTCGTGGAGTGAGGAATGAGAATAAGGGGAGAGCAGGCACAAGGCTCAGTGGAAGGAGAACGCGCAGAAACCAGCATGGGGCCTAGAAGATGGCGTTGGTATTTTCTGTTCGCAAATCATGCAGCGTAGGTTTGGCCTTTTCTTCTAAAGCTAAGAAGGTAAGGAAGGAGTCCTTGCCTGTAAAGACTGTGGGAAAGACAGATGAGCCAGCAAACCACTACAAACGCACTGCAGTGCGTATGAAAAATACTAAGGAAGCGATGGAAACCGAGTAGGCAGGAACGCTGCTCTGGGGTGTCAAGGTCACAGAGAAGGTGGCATAACTCACTGGTCTCACCCCAGAAAGCAAGTTACCCCGTCGACTGTCATGTAAGAGTTGAACTCTCTCAAAGACATGACAGAATTGAAGATCTGAAAGGAAGCCATATGCCACAATCCTCGTTTTACACATGAAGAAACTGAGCCAGAGGTTAAATGACTTGTCCAAGATCACACAGCATATGAAAATGAATTGTACCCTCTCCCTCCCCCAATTTATATACTGAAGCCCTAACGATGTGACTGTATTTGGAGATAAGGCCTTTACAGAGATAATTTAAGCTAAATGAGGTCATAAAGATGGGACCCTAATCTAATAGAACCAGTAAGAAGAGAGAGGCACCAGGACGAACACACAGAGAAAAGGCCGTGTGAGGACACCACCAGAAGCCAGCCACCTTCAAGCCAGCCACCAGGAAGAGAGGCCTCAGGAGAAACCAAGACCGCTGACATCTTGGTTTCGGACTTCCAGCCTCCAGAACTGTGAGAAAATGGGTTTCTGTTGTTTAAGTCACACTGTCTGTGGTACTTTGTTCTGGCAGCCCCAGCTGACCAATACACACAGTAAGGAACCGGGCTGGCCTAAGGCAAAAACCCAGGCTTCCACTTGCTTTGAACATCACTCTTACCCTTTCTTATTCAAAGAACAGATCTCAAAGGGATTTGCAAGATGGAGGTGGGAAATGTCTGGGTGCACAGTAGAGATACCTAATTCTCATGCGAATGTGTGATGTAGCAGAGCAACGAATGACTAAATGAAGAGCAGGCTGAGTACAAGGTGTGGCAGAGTTGAAGGGGGAAAGTATGACCTACCTCTGGGCTATGGGGGTAAACACCAAAGCCTGAGGGAGGCAGAGTGAGGACAAAGAACCTAGGTTGACACTCAGGGGTCACTCCCGAACTCTGGCACTCTGTACATGGTATACCAGCAGTCACAGAATTTTAACCTTTCCTTCCTTACCTGAAAGGAATAAAGTTGAGCAACTGATTTCTCCTCCTCTGCTTGCCTCTTCTCTCTTTGGAGGTTAGCAGTTGAATGGGCAGTGAAATGACAGAGATGGGGAAAGAGCAGAGGCCAGTGCCTGGGCTTTCTACTCAGGAAGCCACATGCCCTGATGGTAAAGTTTTAGTAACATATTGTGGTGGATAACGTGAACTACTTTGCTCAACACCCAGTCCAACCTCTTTCTAGCATGCAGAGGCTGAAAACCCCCAAACTATATTTCCCAGACGCAAGGGTTTGCATCTGGGTTTGTGTGTGAGTTACGTTCTGGCAAGTAGATGCATTGGGCAAGATTTTCATCTGCAGCTAAGCTGTGTACAGATGGAAGCAGGTTGCAGCACATCAGTTTTGCTGTTGTGGGTCGTTTCTACAGCAGTGTTATCTCCAGCCTGCAGCTACGGTGGCAGCTTCATGAATGTGCAGAGGTCCAGTTCTTCAAGATGGTTTTAGACGTTATTCCAGAAAGTTCAGCCTTAAGTCTATTCCTTAGCCCTACCAGTGATTCAGCAAGGTAATTTAGTACTAAAAATACATCTCATTTCTTCATGAACTAGCTAGAGTAGATTTGATCGACTAAACCTAACAGAGTCATATATCAATACAATGAAATTAAGCTTGTAAGGAGCCCTGGTTTGCACTAACAGGTGAAGAATAGGAACTAGTAGTTGAGTATTTACTTTGATTAAAGTATTTTATACATATCATACAATTCATTCCTCAAAAATATCCTGGAAAATAGGTATTCACAAGAATTTAGGGTCACACAGCTGGTAAGCTACTGCCAGGGGTCTGACTGAGCTGAAAACCGTCTATACCCGCACAGCTCACTGTCTACACAAATGTGACTATTCAGCTGACTTCACTGAGAGGACTTTACTATTCCACTGTCCTAATCAACATGACAGCTCTCCCAGGAAACTCTTAGCCAGGAAGATAAAAGCTGCAAATAGCATTGTCACTCATTTCAGGGACTTCCCTAAAACCTACTGAAAACTGACCAATTTTTCAATGCATAGCAACAAGTGACAATTGATACTCCAAGACCCTTAGAAACTCTTGCCTTGCTGTGTCCACTGATCTTCAACCATTATATCTTGATCCATCACCCAATCCTAATTAAGATCTCCTAAAAACCTCATAAATATCTTGACTTGACTCTCCTTCCTCTGAGACACTAAGACTCCATCAGTTCACCTGACTGAAGCAAGCAATAAGCTCAGCTTTGCGTTAGCTGCAGGTAATCTGGTGGTATTTGGGAGAGCCAGGATTCAACAAGACCCAGATTTCCTTGTGTTCTTCCCACTACAAATTGCTGTTTCCTCCTTAAGGTACTGTCATAACAGCAATTAGGTATTTTCCCTAGAAATCAAGCTGCTAAGGAGTTAGGCACAGAACACTGAGCACTACTGGACCCTGTTCCTTCCAAGGGCCCCCAACCCTTGGGAGGCTCTTCCCAAGCACCATGCCTTCCAGGCTTCATCTGCTCTACATCCCGGCCATGATGTTGGGGGAGGTAAATCTCCTGCAACAAAATGAACTTTGGCAGGTAGATTTATAAAAGTAGAACTCCAATATCAAGTGAAGTCTAATTTCAGAAACCCTCCAAATATTTTTGTGTTCTTCTAGTGGGTCAAAGTCTGGGTGTCTTCATAGTTTGAATGTAGCAGAAAAGGGTGATGAAGCAACCCATGAGCTCAACAAAATGCCAGTGCCTTATGGCCCCATTGTGTGTTTTGACTCAAATCTAGATGAACTGAGGCTGCACCTCAAGGAGAGAAACGAGAGGAGACGATACTCATAAGGCTGCATAGAGCCTTTACTTTACAGGTCACGAAGAACTTTTTCATGCAGTACTCTCCTTGGATGTCACATTAACACTACTTGTCCTCACTTCACAAATGGGGAAATTGAGTGTCCCCTTCCCTAAACAGCCAACTAACGAATGGCAGGCTCAGGACCCATCCCAGTTTCCCAACTTCAGATAACAGAGCTCTTTCCAGAACACGTCCACCACTGGGCAGGGAAGCAGAATGAGTAACAATATTAGAGTCAGACTGCCTGGGTTCAAGTCCCAGCACTGCCACTTTTAAGCTGATAACCATGGGTAAATTTCTTAACTCTCTCAGCCTCAATCTCCTCATCTGTAAAATGGAGACAATAACAACTCATAGGGTAGTTGTGCTGATAAATGTCATATACCATATATAATTTACCTTGAATAATGCCTAGCTCAATAAATCGTAGGTGCTCTGTATGTGGAATATAAATCTGAAAGCAACAACCAAACAAGACAAACAAATATAGACCCATGGGCACAATTTAGTGGTTACCAGAGGTAAAAAGGGGAGAGGAAGATATGGGTAAAGGGGGTCAAATACATGGTGACGGAAAGAAATTTAACTTTGGGTGGTGAACTCACAATGCAATATACAGATGATGTATTATAGAATTGCACACTCAAACCCTATGTAATTTTATTAGCAAATGTCACCTCAATAAATTAAATAAACAAACAAATAAACGGTAGGTGCTCAATAATTGTAAGCTATTATTATTGTAGAGGTTGAACATCAAAACCTTTCACTTTGCCACTGTAATATTTTATAGTCTTGGAATCATATTCCCAGATGCTAAAAACCTGGCCACAAAAAAAGAATCCAGAATTGTAGCTACAGGTGAGAAGGATCAAAGAGCAGACTCCTTTTCACTAATACTGCTACATTAACCTCCTAGAGAGAACAGATGGTCAAAGAAAGGAACTGTCCCCATTGCTTTGCTCAGACCTGAAATAACTCTAAGACGGGAAGACATAATAGGTGAAGTATCAATTTTAATTGCAGTGGGAATAGGAGATAATCAAAGGGATATGGGGAGGGGGTGCAGAGCAGGAGTGGGAAGTAGCCTGGATTTATAATTTACTAAAAATTTACAACAGATTTGGAATCCAATGTAAATCAAGCATGGGGGAATTATGTAACAGGGATAGGAGAAAAAGGTGTGTTGGCAGCTCAATTCTGAGCGAGTTGGCCAGGAGAGACAAGCGGCAGAGAGTTCAAAGTTGCCGAGTTTTGACCTTCCCTGTCTAAAAGCATAGATAACAGGAAATTGGCTGGAGATTCTCCTGAAAACCAGCTAATGAACTTGAGTGAATAGAACATTCACTTCAAAGAGTTTTGTGCTTTGAGTGTTTTGTTTTTTGTAATTTAAGTAATTATGAGGGAAGGACACAAAGATGTGTGAACGCATGACAAAGGGAAAAAGCTCCGATTTCAAAGTCCTGTGCACTGTGGTTAGACCCTTGACTCCACTTCTTACAAGCTCTTTTGAAACAACTTAACTTCTCTGTGCCTTGGCTTGATAATCTGTCATGATTCCTATTTGATGGGCTTGCTATAAAAATTAAATGAAATGACAAATGTAAAGTGATTCACTCTGTCCACAGTAGATAGGCAATAAATGATGGTGAAAATGAAAGATAGCATTAAACTTCTTAAATCAGAAGGGAGAAAAAATTACATGATTAGGGAGATTTCAAAACAATAATTCTTTAGGCAATTTTGAAGGCAGAACTTCGGTGAACATTGAGATGAATAATAAAAGTGGGTATACTCTGGTGACTGTCTCTGCTGCATATTAAAACAGTAAGCCAAGACTCAGTAAGAACAAGTAAATAATTGAAGGGTGATATTCACAGAATTGAGAGGTGAGAAAAGCTTGGAATAAACACTGAAACACTATTGAAAAATCAACCAGTTTAAGTCCTGCCATATTTGAAAATGTCAAATGACTTTTTGGTAGCCAAGAGAGGAATTCCCAGGGACAGGAACTCTCAGGAATAAAGTTACAAATACACCTGGACATACTTCACTTTATATAACGGGAATAATACTGAAGGTATAAGTTATCAATAAAATTTTGGCAAGTAGATTCAAAGAGTAAATGTACTAACCCACTTATTTAATAGAACCTTGAGGTGTACTCCTTTGTAAAAGAAAAAGGAAGAAGCAAACCATTTCTCCCAGATTAGGGAGACTCAAGTTCAGATATCATCAATTTTCCTTCACACAAAGAAAAATGGGTGATCTAGAGAAGTGTTAAAAGCTTTCAATGCAAAACTTTCCATAAACCAAACATTCCATCTCTTTCCCTGTCTCTGAAGTTCCTCTCAGAGACTGAAGATTATAACATAAAAATCCCTGATTAAAACTGACTTCTCATGAGTGATGGGATGCAGCTTTATCTAGAAACTAGTAGAGCAAAATCTCATTAGGAATCAGGTCTCAGCAACAGAATCACTGGTGAACAGGAAAGAAAAATGAAGATTGATTTGTGAAGAACAGAAGGTTAAGCTTCGCAAAAGCAAGATTCAAAGTTCTGCATGAGCTTCTCTGAAAGTCCTCTCTCTCCCGAGATTCTAAACTCCTCTGCCTGTGTGCATGAGCAAGTTGCTTTCCTTACCCATTCCTCTCATAGCATCTTCCTCTCTCCTTCACCACTGGCTTCTGGGTATCTCAGATTCTGGGGTGAGCTCTGAAACCAGATCATCTGGGCTCAAATCTCAACTCTACCACCGCCTTACCACCTTGGGCAAGTATTTCATCTTCCTGTGCTCAGTCATCTCATCTATAAAATGGGGATAATAGTGGCCACCTCATAGAGTTGTTGCAATTATTAAATAAGATAATACAGGTAAGGTATTGAGATAGCGCAAGGCATACAGCACTAGGTAAATTTTCGTAATTCTCAATATTATCGATTATATATAATATTCTCCATACATATAATTCCCCCCAAATAAGGTAACTTGCTTTCTTGTTAACTGCTGATTATTTTCTTCATAGTACTTATTAGTATCTCAAATTATTTATATTTATTTATCTTCATTCTCCCACAAAAATGTTATCTCCATGACAACAGTGACCTCATCTTTCTTGTTCACTACTCTATGTCTGGTTGCCAAGTACAATCCACGTGATATAGAAGGCTCAATAAACACTACCAGAATAAATGAACAGCAATTACACTGTCCTTCATTATCTAAATTTTTTCAGTTTCTGAGATTGAATAGCAAGTTTTTACAGTGAGAGATATTGTTATACAAATCTGTTTGATCCTGATTTTCTGATAGCCCCAGCAGCAAGACTTTGGAGAGCAAGAGATTTAACTGAAATGTATGTGTAGCTTTTGATTCCTGAGTTTGAATAACAAAAGATGTCTGTATTTGAAAAGAATAGTGAACAAAGTTCTCTCTTTTTTCTCCCTGGAAATTTCTGCAAGCAAACAGGCCTTTCCAACACCTTCTGTCCACTTTGTTTTTTTCCCCCCTGCTCCCTCTTCTTTGTTACCCACTCTTTATCCTGACATTTAAGGTCGAATTCCTGGGAGAGTCTAGGCAGCAATGTGTCAGCACCATAGACAGAAACACGTGTGCAGGAGGCATTTTGAATATCCCACTTTATAATTTAGAATATGAGGACTGCAGGTGTTCGAAGTTAAGGAGGACCCCACAGAAATTCCTTTATTTTGCTATGAACTGCACTGAGTTTTAAACAAAAATAACCCATGTATTTTTTATTTGTTTGCTTTATTAACAGAGAATGAATGTGACTTCTAAGGAAATTAATGATTTTGAGTGCCTTTGTGTGCCAGTCACTGTGATGGGAGGCTTCATACACACTTTATCTCATTTAATTCTTATACCAACCCTATGAGAGTACAGATTTAGTCTGAAAGCTCTAACTTTAAATCCTGACTCCATCTTGAAAAGTTACTTAACCCTCCTAAGCCTCTTTTCTAATCTAGAAAATGGAGATTGAATCTCTTATCGGCCTGAAAAATCCAGCCTAAAACTCCATTTTATAAGAAGTCTCAATATTCCTATTTGTATAATTGAGATAATAACTGCGCACTGTGAGTTGAGGGGGAAGAGGGAGTAACACAGCACAAAGGTAAGAATGAATGTGCCAAGTTTGTGAGGTGGTGATGAGACTACCCTGATGCCAGTGAAGGAAGAGGGACAGGACGCAGGGGGTTGCATATGTGGGTGGAGAAGAGCATGGGCCATATTTCAGAGGGCCCTGAAAGCCAAACCAAAACCTTCAGCTATCGAAAGCCTTGAAAAACTTCTCTAATAGCCAGGACCATATTTTCCATTTCTTTCTTAAACCCTGCAGCAGCTACCATAGGGCTGGCAATATAGTAAGTGCTTAATAAATGCAAATTCATCAAAATAGTTTTGGTGAAGCTTAGAGAGTAGCTAATGGCCCGGGTGGCATCCAAAAAGATTACAACCTTATGTAAGTATGAGATAGATCTAACAAGAGGATGTGCAAGCAAAATAACTCTGTGAGGTCCTACGATTTGGTCCAAACTCTTAACTGCAGAAAAACAAAATAAAGAGATGGGAATGTTCACTCTGGTTTTGGGGAACAAACAGTAAGCTGCACATAACATTCTCTTCACTCATTCAAAAAACAACTATTTGTCAAGCATCTATTATGTGCCGGGCTAGAACAGACACAGACCCTGCCTTCGATAAAGCTTACATTCTAGAGTGAGACTATAGATTCCCCTCCCCTCCAAAAAAATCACCCAAATAAATAAACTATAAGCATCTCATTACTTAAACATATGAGAGTTTGCAACATATGCAAGTCTAAATAGTGAAGGATACCACTCAGGGAATTAGCTGCTCTCCATGCTTCATCAAAAGAATAATCAAAGTTCTCTTGAGTATCCAAAGCTCAGATGGTATGGATCTATCTAATAAGTAATTGAATCTACACAGTTCTTGTGTTTGAATTGAGAGGCCTACTTACTGAAATTAGCTGGGTAGAGAAAACAACCACAAGGCTAACATGGGAAAAAATTGAGGAGGCTCTTTTCTACACAGCAGAATGCCAAGTGGGAGTTTCTCTTTCAGTTGCTCAATGCAGTAGTTTAGGGAAAAAAAGTTTTAAAAAAGTCTCTAAAAGTTTATACTTAAGTTCAAGGAGCTACCGGCTTTAGTCACCTACCTACATTTCCTCACAGGACTCTTTGAGAGTCACTGGGGTAAAGAATCAGCCCTCCTACCTCTCTACCTTCACAAGTTAGTGTACAGAAAAGACAAGGAGCGGAGTGGTGGTGCTGTAGAGAGTGTACTGTGTGTGAAGAGTCTATCTCCTCCCATCACCCCTTTGCGAAGGGAATGGACACTTTCTCGCTGTGACAAATAGCCTCCAAAGATGGATGCCAACAACCACTCCCATCCCTGTATGTACATGCTCCATCAAGATGTGGAGTTTCCCCTCCCCTTGAATCTGGGCTAGCCTCACAATTGCTTTGACTAATAGAAGGTGATGGAAGAAATGTTCCAGGACTTCTAAGTCCAGGCTTTAAAAGCCCTGGCAGCTTCTACTTTCTCTCTGGGAAGAAGCCTGGTACCAGATAAAAAGTCCAACTACTCTGAGACCCCCATGGTATAAGGAAGCCTACACCAGCAATATGGAGAGACTCTGCAGAGGTGATTTAAAAAACCAATATATATGGCCCTAGTTGAGGAATGGGATATAACAGGAGGGTATAAAAGGTCAAGCCACATGGTTCCTGAGTTAGGTAAACCACACATCATGTTTCAATTAGGGTACAAGGCACTACTGAAAAATCTCTCAATATAGCCTTCAGGTTCAGACTGACAGAAAAGATTAAAAAAGGAAAGAAGACAGAGTGAGTCTGGGGTGGGCCTTTGGGGTGGTGGTGGAGATAGAGAAGCTTCCTAGAGAGTTATTAAAATGCTTTTACATCTTATTCAGTCCCATTAGCAAGAGTCATTAATGGTGTTAAAATGGTCTCTTATTAAGAATTTACCAGAAATCCAGAACTGTGCTAAATGCTTTCCATACATGGTCTCATCTAATCCTCACAGAAGATATCATAAGGTCACCATTATTAGTAGTATCTGTTTTATATATGAGGAGACCAAGGCTCGAAGAGCTTGCATGACTTGTCCAAGAACACACTGACAGCAAATGGCAGAACTAGGATTTGAATCTAGGTCAGTCTGGCACCGTAGCTCAAATAAACATCAAGATCTGGCAATGGTAGTGCAACAGTTGTTACTTTAATTGCATTTTTAAGTTCTAATAGGCTTTTATTTTGTGTGCACATATTACTTAATACAAACTTCACTAGTAATTTCGAAGAAAGGTTAAGTAAACATAGAATGTGTCTGTGCTGACAGAATACTGTCCTGCTATGTTGTGTTCTTTTTCATATTTTAATTTTCAAAATTTGTTTTTGTAATGTAAATGAGGTAAAAAATAAGCATTAATAAAAAGGTTGCAATCCTCCACTCCTAGAGACAGCAAAAAAAGAACCAAATGAAGAATGTTGAAGACATTTTACAGTGCTTTGGAGTTCTTACTTCAAACTGCTGTAAAGATTCAAATTCTATTTTGATTATTTTGGAGGATGGAGTGATGTTTCTTTGAAAGTGACATTATATCTAAACACGGTCACAAGATAGCTGGGCTTTACATGAGCTGCAATAACTTTTTATTTTTCTCAAAAAGAATGTCACTTGATTGCAAACTGGTACAGTCACTATGAAAAACAGTATGGAGGTTTCTCAAAAAATTAAAAATGGATATACCTTTTTCCTCTGCAATTGCACTTCTGGGTATTTATCCAAAGAAAATCAAACCAATAATTCGTAAAGATCTATGCACCTCAATATTCATAGCAGCACAATTTACAATAGCCAAGATGTGGAAGCAGATGCCCATCTACAGATGACTGGATAAAGACATTATGGTTCATATATACAATGGACTATTACTCAGCAATTAAAAAAATTGAAATGCTATCATTTGCAATGACATGGATGGACCTAGAGGTTATTATGCTGAGTGAAATAAGTCAGACAGAGAAAGATAAATACCATATGATTTCACTTATATGTGGAATCTAAGGAACAAAAAGGACAAACTAATCAAAAACAGACTCACAAATATAGTGGACAATTTGGTGACAGACAAAGGGGAAGGGGGCTTGGGGAGCTGGGAGAATGGGGTGAAAAGTTAAAGAAGTACAAATTGGTAGTTGATAGATGGTCACAAGGATAAAGGGCATGGCATAGGGAATGCAGTTAGCATTAATATATTAGCCAGGTGGTGGGCCAGAGGAGAGAAGGAACAATTAGGGGGATCATTTTAATAAACTATATAAATGTTTAACTGATATACTGTATACTTGAAACTAATTAAAATAAATTTTTAAAAAGAATATCACTGCTTATTAATGAAGTTATATATTTCAGTGTGGCGATTTAAGTTACTTGTTGAATGTTGGGCTGCATTTTAGGTTTTACTTTGAGGTTTACCATTACCCACCTTGTGCTGGGCAGTATTCTAAGTACTGGAGACATAAAAAAAATCCATGCTATTGAGGCATTTAGGTTATAGTATAGAAAAACAGCTGAACAGGACAAAAAAGTAAAGTTCTACGAAAAGAAAGCAGGATGAAGTGTTAAAGATTTCAGGCTATTTCAGAGTGAGTAGTCAGGGGAAGCTTCTCAGAAGAGATGACCCTGGGCCTAAGAGCTGAGTGGTAATAAGAAGTAGCCATAGAAAGACTTGGGGAAGATTCAAAGCAAAGAGAACATCAGTGGCTAGGGTTCTGGGTGGTAGGAATGAGGTTGGTGTGTTTAAAAGATGGGAAGAAAGCTATTGTGGCTGGAACATGATACGCAAAAGACTTATACATGGTAGGGTTAGAAAGCAGGCACCTTATCATAGGATCTTATCATAAGGCATTTGTTTTTTATTTTATTGAGATGGGAAGCTATTAGAGGCTTTTTCTTTCCTCCTCTTTGATTCCCCCAAACCCACTCCCTCCCCTAACCTATGGATGTTGCCGTTTCCCCTTAAGAACTAGATCTCTGAAGGTGAGGGGTCTCCTCCCACACACTCGCTGTGTGCACCCAGGGCCTGGAGCTCCTGAGATATGATCCGTGGCTCCACCTGGGGTGCGAACCCAGGACCTTCTGCATGTAAAGCAGACCTGCTAACCACCATACTATGGAGCCACCCCCTTGAGGCTTTTAAATGAGGGAGTGATATAATCTGAGTTGCATATTCAAAAGATCACTGGCTGTATTGTAAAAGAATGAACTGCAGTGTTGGGAGGATGATGGCAGGAGTGGAAGCAAGGCAGCCTGTTAGGAAGTTGTAAAAGGTTTTATGGTAACTGAACATGAATGGTGGCAGTGGAGACGCTGAAAAGAGAATGGACCTGGAAGTCATCTGTACTGAGCTGAGAAGAACATGTCTGGGAGTAGAATTCAAAAGCTGAGCTTTGGGTATGTTAAACCAACATATGTATTAGACTGGAAAACAATGTTGCAAAAGGGATGCCAGAGCTGCATCCATAGCTGCAGCTGCCCGCCCCTGTGTGCTGTCCCGGGATCCTAAGCCCCGACTTCACAGATATTACAAGGAAGTCCTGTAACTTCAGGGGTTGTTTGACTACAGTTGAAAGGAAAGCTGATGGTTTTAAAGTGACACTTGCATTTTAATTTCTGTCAGGCCGTTAATATACTTGACAACATCCTCAAGGACTGGATGTGGGTGAATCCTTTTACAACAAGGTATAATTCTCTTTTCTTTGCACTTAATAAAGAATGCATTTATTTCCTATCAAGATCACTCTGCTTCAGTATTTGACGACGATTAAAAGCGATGTGACTATGAATGCAGATAAATAATTCACAGCATGGCCCGCCAGATTATAAATTCTTTCTTCTCATGGGAAATTTGCATGAGATACCTCTGCACCTTTGTTCAGAAGCCTGAAATTCAGCTATGCACCCAGGGGAGAAGCATAAGCCAATGTGGTTCTTTTCTGGAATAGCAACACAATCGAAATGAAATCTGGCTTTCAGGAAAATTCCATTCTAACTGGCCACTTATCATTCTTACTCTCTAAAACACAATTTCCTCTTTGATGCCAACAAGAAAAACTAAGACACTCAAAAGCTCTTTGAAGGTCCACATTGCCAACTACCTTTGAAGAGCACCTAAGTCTCCTGATTCACAAAGTTTCCTGATTTACATGGTTGTTGCCACTAAGTAGATATATAGCTACAGGTTAATTTATCTCCAGCAGGTCTAGAGAAGGAAAAAAGAACATGCCAGTTCTTAGAGTGTCCTTTTGCCTAAGCTTTCCAGGGTGTCTTCAGAAATTTTCCTTATGCCACGCAAACCCGCAGTCTTGTGTTAGTGGAATAATGGGCTTATCTTCCACAAGCGAATTTGGCTTTTCCATTAGAAAAGGAAGAATATCTATTGGCTTTAAGGTGTCAAATCCATTAGTTTTGGTTTTCTTGGCAGGGTGGCTTACTTACATTGGGTTCAGAGTAAAACTTATCCATATAATGTTTTGGGTTTTTTTTTAAATATCAAGGGCCATTTGCTGTAGGAAACAAAACCAACTCTAATTAAATAATCTGAGGATTTAAAGGAAGGCTTTTAGGATCTCACAGACTCAACAAGAAGGGAAGTGAATTGGGCATGGAAACCAGGCACGTCTGCAGACTCTGCAAGCAATCTCTTTGGTAGCAGTTCTCACCCTGGCTGCATGCTGGAAGCATCGAGGGAGATTTTAAAGCTTTTAAAGGACACTGGTGTCTTGACCTCATCCTCTGAGATTCTGATTTAATTAGCCTGGGATGGGATGGCTCTTGCTGGAGATCTGCTGTTAGAAATGACTGGTCTCCAGCCATCTACAGTCCCTTAGTCATGCTGTTTAAGACTTAAATCCCAGGTGACAGAGGGTACTATTGGCTGTGTTTGATTCACAAGCCTCTCCCTTGGCCAGGGGAAGACAGGGCACCTGGTTCCCAGTCCTGCTAGACTATGGCATCAGAAAAGAGGTAACTCTCCAAAAGGAGAATTCAGTGCTATTAGGAGACCAAATGGAGGCTAGGTGCCAAAATGTCAAAATGATGAGTCTCCATCAAATATAAAGGCATAATTTACCTGATATGCTAACCAAAGAGAAACAGGCCCCATAAAATCTAGAATTTTGTGTTTTACCATGACCATCCTTTTCAACAGCGTGATAGAGGTAAGATGCCCCCCAGCATTGCATTATATGTGTACTCAATTTCACTACCCCAGATGCAGCTCCAGTGAGAAATTCACCATTGCTGCACTGAGCCCAGCCCCAAGGGAGGGACCAAGACCTTCAGTCATCTCTTTCATGAACTGGAGGTACAGGTCAGAGAATTGAGGAACCAGTGTTCTATCTTTGAATTAGAAATCATGACAACTGCATGGATTCCCATTATAAGAAACCACTATGTTTTCTGAAGGTGAATATAAGCTGCCTCATGTCCCTCTTCCCCCTCTGCATTATTACTGCAAATATTAATGTTAATTAAGCTGAAAAGTTACTCCAAACAGCACTAAGAACTAGCCACCAGAATGATTGGTATTCATCTAATGATAGTACTGCAGGTGGAGGGAATAATAAATAGAGTATGTGAGAGAGCTTTTGATAGGAAACATTATACCCCTGCCTGGGACAATAAAATCCAATGTCACTAAAGAAGCAGAACTAACACAGTGACCTATGCAGGAAAATCACCATGGCTGTTCACATCTCTGATGGTCTCCGAGATTGTTTCAGTGTTTAAAAAGAAGCCAAGCATTCTCCGAGCAGCCTAACTAACACGAGGTAGAACCATGTCCATGGCTAGGACTTCTGTGAAATTCCATTTGGGAACATATGGGGGGCGGGGAAGACTGAGACTCTGACTCTAAATCCTGTCTGATGTAACCATTACCCTAGTCGTCATGTCTCTTCACTCCAGGGTTTCTTAATCCTAGGTACAAAAACACCCCAAACTCACTGAAATAAGATGCACAATTGTGCATGTACACGTCTCCCTGGGCAGAGACACCACAAGTCCCATCATGAGAGTTTGGTGACCTAGCTCCACAGCTTTACAGAGTTTTATCTTCTTCTCCTTCTTGCCTGTTCTGACTCCCTTCCGAGACCTCACCCTTTACAAATAGGTTTTGTCTCCATGCCATTGGACTTTTGATAGAAACCAGATCTCTCCTCTGTCACTTGATGGTCGTGCCCTCTTTTTCTGTCACTGGTCAGAACTGGAAGGACCAGTGGCCTCAGATAACCTCAAGCAGGTAGAAGTATCTTTACAAAGTGGGCTGACAGCACACCATTTTTCAGACAGCTAAGGCCCTCAGATATTCTGATTCCTTAAAGAAAACAGGTTTTTCTATAGAAAAATAAAATATGTGAAGGGTTTTGTTGGAGAAGGCTGTGTATTTTAGGGTTTTTATTTGGTTTGGTTTGGTTTGGGTTGGGTTGCAAACATACTCCCAAATTCAAAACCTAGCACATACAAGAAAAGAGCCAAATAAAAACTGCCAATAGTTATTCTTGGCTGACTGAAAAGTTATAGATTGTGTGTTCCAGATCCTTCTCCTCTTTCCCCAAATAAACATTAGCCAGGCAATTTCTGACGTATCCCTCTACTCTTTGGTCTTGCATTCCATTGTAGTGCCATATGAAGAGCGAAAGAACCAAAAGGATGAAAGGCCCTGTGGGACCTGTGGATGGCCAGCTAACAGTTTTCACACCACACCCTGTAGGGTGAGAAGTAATGCCTTTGACAGTACTATCTCAAGAGCAGGACTCCATGGAGACTCTCTCCATACCTTCACTTACAGTCATTCATTCAAAACACATGATTTAGCAACTATTATGAATCAGGCACTAAGCCCGACATAAAAGTTTCAAGTACACATGGTCTCAGCCCTCGAGAACTCAGAAACTAATTGTGACAGACACCTACCCCATTAGCTATAGGACAATATAATAAGTGAAACAACAGATAAGAACAAACTGCTAAAATAAACTGAGGAGGGAGGAGGCTGGTTCTATTTGTTATACAAGTTCCAGATCCTTGCTATTCAAAGTGTGGTTGATGGACCGGAAGGGTGTACATTACCTGGCAACTTGTTTGAAATGCAGAAAATCAGGCCCCACCCCAGACCAGCTAAAGTGGAATCTGTATTTCAGTAAGATCCCAGGTGATATGTAGGCATACTAGGGTTTGACAAGCACAGTGTTAAATGTCAACAAAAAGACAGGCACCTGAGTCCCTGCTAATATACCTAACTGCAGGTGCAACTAGAATGTGCCAAGAATAATCAGGAGAAAACATTTTACATCTGTTTGAATGTATACAAATGCAGGATTTAGAAAAAAGTCTGCCTAATTTGAAGTAAATCAAGTAGTTCTATCAACTCCCATACCACTCAGAACCTTGATAAGTTTCCTTGGAGAAGAGAGAGGGAAAGTAATCAATGCTCCCCAACATTCTTAGCTACCTAATCACTCAAGTCCTGAACTGTACTACTAATGGCAAAAGTGGGACTGGAACTCCACTCCCCTGACTTAACCTGGCAAGACATAAAACTTATTGAGTGGTTAAGAATACTGACTCCAGAGTCAGAGAGAGCTGGGTTTGAATTCAAGCTTTGCCATTTTCATCTACGTTGAGCAAGTCACTTGATTTTTCTTAATGTCTCTTAAAGTCTGCATCTGTAAGAAGTAGGACTTATCTCAAAGACTGTAATGAGAATTTACTGAAATAATGGTTGTGTGCCTGAAGTACAGCAAGAATCAGTAAAAATAATGGTATTTTCATTATTTTTGGCCAGTCATTCACCAAGCCCATTTTACTTCATACCTGAGCACACATATAGTCTACATTTTCCAGACTACCATTCTATTTGGAGTGGCTATGGAATGTCTTGGCTCATGGGATGTAGTCGGAAGAGGCAGATGCTACTTTCAGCCTGTCCCATCTAAACATCTTGTGCAATCCTCCACTTTCTCGTGTGTGCTTCTGGCTGGAGTAGCTTTGGAATTCATGGGATGAAGATGGCAATACCTCCATTAGCTTGGGCACCTGAATCACCATGTGGAGCAAAGCTATATCGACACCATTATAATCACCTTCATTACTGACTAAACTGTATATGAGTGTGAAATAAACTCATATTGTGTTAAGTCAGTGATTTCAGGGTGTATCTGTTAGAATGGCTAGTGTTACCTAAGTACAGGCAGCCAGTACAACATTCAAATTTTTCAGTTTACCTTACAAGGTCATTGTGAGGATTTAACAACAAAATAAATGTAGAAATGAATTATAAATTGGGAAGTGCTATACAAATGTTTAGAGAGACTAAAAAGAATATCAAATCTGGATTCAGGACCAAGTTCAAATCCAAGCACTGTTGCACACAAATTAGGTGACCTTGCATAAATTATTCACACTCTAAGAGCCTATCTAGAAAATAGAAATAAAAAAAAACACTCCACAGGGCTTTAGACAAGTAAGATGGGCTGTTTGCTGAATGCATGATAGAAGTAAAACCTGTTATTCTAGAGGCAATATTACTTAGTGGTGAGGAACTAGTCTTTCTGAGTTCAAACATCTGTTGTGTTACTTCCTGGTTAGTAACCTTAGACAAGTTAATTAATATTTATGTGCCTCAATTCCCATATCCTTAAATCAGGATAGTAACAGAATCTACCTCATATGGTTTTTGTGAGTATTGAATGAGTGAATATGCATAGAGCTTCTAAAACAGCATCTTGTACATGGCAAGAAGTTAATAAACATTGATAAGTATAAATATTAAATAAGACACAAAAATTATAAGCTTCAATTACCCAAAATTTCCTGCTTTGCTCATTTTAGCCTTCCTTCCCATCAAGACATATAATATTTGATGAATATAACTATTTTTGACAAATAAAATAATTACTTAGTTCTTTGTCATCCTTTAATATTCATTCTTCAAGAAAACTGAGAGGAAACAAACCCATAGATGGATTGCCTCAATCTTGGGAATTATCCATAGACTAGAGCAGGGGGATATACATAATTGTGACATCAGTGTAACTCGTTTTCCTAACACACTCTTTCGGTTTGAACACCACGAACCTCATAGACTTCTACTGAAGGAAAAGATTACTTCAAAAATGCACATTTATACCAAACCATATTTAGAACTGGAAAAATTCAAAGTCTTTGTTTCACCAATGCAAAAGCTGAGATTCCATGATGTCAGGTATTTTGGATGATATCACAGTAGTTGTAAGATGATGGTTCAGAATCCAAGTCTCTCATTCCTAGACTACTCTATCATTGTGCCCCCAACAGACAGTAAAGACAAAAAGCAATAGAAATGAAAAAGAGGAGAAGCTTTGAAAGATAGTTCTAGAATTAATTTCCAAGATTTCAACTACACATAAGACACAGTTCTTATTCATCAGCAAGCTCCCCAACCAGCCTTGATCAACTGTGGATTCTAACACACTTGGTCTTGGGTGTTCAACTTCAGACCATTACATCAGCTTTTCTATTAGACCAGGCATCCTCAACCCTGGCTGTACATTAGTGTCACATGAGAAAACTTCTGAAAAATACTGATGCCTGGGCTCCACCCCAGATGAATTAAGTAGGAATCTGTGAGATAGAGTCCAAGGATCACCTTTTTTTAAAGTTCCAAAGTGATTCTAAAATGCATTTGTGGCTACAAGCCATTGTTTCAGCTCTTTGACTTTTGAGGGCAAGGAAGAAAGAAGATCTTCCAACTGAAATGCTAAAGCCTTGCTAGAACATCCTATTCCCCAAAGTTCCAGGGCATTCACTCAGTCATTCAATAAACATGTAAGCCCTTCAGTGTGCTGGCTGCTAAAGACAGAAAAACAATAAAACACAGTCCCTGCCTCCAGGGCTCACCATCTAGCACACTGCCTCCATCTAGTGGACTGGACCTCTTGGTCAGTACATGTCACCTTCTCATCATGCATCTCTGCCCTTCCAGATCAGTCTCTGTGATCCTTAAGAATTTGGCAGATAATCAACAGCTGGGGCCAAGAGATGGCTAATAACCTTCTCAAATGACTCTGTCCTTGCTGGAACCTGAACTCAAAACTTTGACAGCTTGCAAAACAACACCAGCCTTTTCATTATTAGATGTTATCTTTTCCCCGTTAGTGGGCCTCCTAAAGGCCAGGAAGAGTGAAGAAATGCAATTTATTTATGATCATGTTAATAATCAATTACTATGGAGATCCATTAATACTTCTTGATATTCATCATGGGCAGACTCTGTTGAAAATGCTTAAAGCCACTTACTTTCATGGGTCCACAAGGTATTTGACGGTAATACAGTGGTTTCAATAAGTGAAATTGTTGGGAACTGATGGACTAAAGTAGGTCTTTGGCTAGAACAAAGCCAAGAATACCTGATCCATCATCAGTAATCAGGTTTCTGTGACAAACCTAATCACCATCAGAAATTGAATTTTGCAGGTGGCTCTTTGGTTGAGTTATTCAGATTCTTCTTTTTTTTAATCTGGAAAGACCTTGGCATTTGAAAGATGTTAAAGGAATTGTTGAACATAGGCAACAATTCAAAGGATAATCTGTCCTTCATAAGATGATAAAGTAAAAAGCTGTTAGGGTGTCTCTCATATCCAAGATCAATTATAATTTTGCAAATAAACTAAATGCATAATAGTTAAATTTTTTTTCCAACAAGTTAAGTAGCAGCATCCCCAGGGGATTCCCTCCAAACCAAGTTGGCCAAAAGTAAATAAATAAATAAGTCAAATGTCCTAACTCAATAGAAACAATAAAACCAAGTAAGGTATGGTCCAAAACCAAACTTAAAAGACACAGATCCTGGAAAGCTCTGTTGACTCCAGAGGGAGAGTTGGCAAAATGACCAAATGCTCCTCCCTTTGGTCCAAGTTTTCCAGTGCACAGGCTGTGCTAGAACAGGGAGTCCTTACCTGAGTATGGGAAGCACCAAGGCCCCAGTAAAAAATTAAGCCCCAACCTGGGTCATAAGGATCAATATGCTGGCCTGTGAATGGCAAAGAAAGAAGTTATCTGTTCTGGGCCAATGGCAGTTGTTAAAGCTGAAGGTAAGAAAGACCTCTGACCCAGGGAGATAAAAAAAGGAACTTAAGCTTACTGTGATCAAACTGGGGAGTGGAAGTTAATACTGAACAATGGCTCTGGTTAGAATAGCAGCTTGGTGCTTTCTGAAGGCCAGCAGGAGCATGGTGCATGACCACTTATTTTAAAGTAGCAGAAAGAAAGAAACATCAAAGTAAAATTGGACATGATGTGGAGACACTACAGAATTGAGTTGAATTGTAGGACACCTGGCTGCTGTCAAAGAATTGGTATGGGAAAACACACACATTGTATTGGAGTAAGAATTTTTAACCGGAGGATGCACAGAATCAGAGAAAACCTAATTTACAGCTTTACCACACCAGTAGACTGCAACAATATAGCTATAGCTGGTATTTAAAGAACACTCAACCTCTCCCAGACACTTTACAAAGCCTTATATATAGATATCACTCATTCTATGAAGAAACTGGTTATGATTTCCATCCAATAGGTGGAGAAGCCAGGTTACACAGGAGTTAAATAACTGGCCAAGGTCATTCTAACTTTAAGTGGTGGGCCTGGTGTTAGAACCCAGGCAGTGTGGCTGCAGAGAGAGCCCTTGATCATAACAACATACCACACTGTCTCTAACACAGCAGAAATAGCAATAAGTGGAAATGGAATGAAGATCCACATCATGTGATATGGGCACGAAGAGAAAAAAAGAAAAACAAGTGTAGCAATGATAAGATCATAAGAGGGCAGCAATTAAAGACGATGGTCCTTGGTCCTCTTCTGAAAGACAACCACGTAGACATTAGTCAACAGAGCTGCAAAGTTAGGCTCAGGACAAGTCAACAAGAGGTCTGGAGATTCTCACTTAACAGCTTTCTACACTTGAAATTCAAAAGAGGGTCCACGAGCTACCCCAAAATTGAAAGAAATTATAAGAAATGCTGAAATGAAAAGAGTAACCTTAAAATTCCACCTTTCACTCTTAGGAAAAGAGAAGGATCTAGGAAGTCCCTTCCCAAAATGAAGTCAAATGCAGCTCCCAAAGCATGGACAGTACCTGACCAAGAATATATTTCAGACCCAAAAATCCAGGACCAAATGGCTACGGAAAATTCTTTGGCTGGAAAAATAACTACCAGAGATAGAGAACTTCTGAGAACAGAAAACATCTGCCTGTCCTGCTTCCTTACTTGTCATCCCTGGTTGTATGCCAGACAGGATAGATTCTACCTTTGCAACGTCTTTCACCATCTATAAGTATCATGCCCACCCGGTGAATGCATCCAACTGTTGGATCATGTGCCCACCCACATCACCCCCAAAGTCATTCTACTCAAGGCTTGGGTATTGATTTCCCAAAAGGCACCCCAGAATATAGAATTCTCCTGTACAACTTCTAATGCTCTTGTCCACCCCTCAAATACGATATCTGTTATTACTGGACTCACAGGAGAATTTCTCCAACAAACTTATTATAAAAAAGACCTCATATTTGAAAATGATGGTATTATTAACTAGGTTAGTTTATGAAGTACGTTTATCACTCCCAAAACTGATAAAGGCAAACCAGAAGCAAGGGATGGAGAGCAGGAACAGAAGGAGGAAGAGAAGGAAGGCAGAGGAAGAAAGAGGAGGGGACAGGGTGGATACAGAGAAGACAGGGGGGAAAAAACAACGGGGTAGAAGGAACAAAGGGAGGAGATGGAGAAAAGATGCCTGCTTAATGGTTTACCTCTCTTATGAAAATTACAGGAAAATACTGAACATTTAAAATCATTAATAATCAAGTAGAGTTTGTGCCAGTCAGGTAAATCTAGTACAAATTAAAAAAACCTTTTTAATAATGTAACATATTCAAAGAACTCCTGGATACATATAATTAATAAATATGTACCAAGAAGAAACTCAGTGAAATTCAGCACTGATTTTTAATTAATTTTTTAAATTATACAGAATCTCTATCTTAGGCTAGTGGAAAGAATAAGCACATTTATTGTGAAGCATTAGTTTTATACCCAAAGAAAACAACAAAGTGAGGCCCCGTTGTTACCATCCCCATTTAACCTAGTTCTAGAAATATTAGCAGATAACTATTCAAGAAAAAAAGTGAAAGATGGTGAAGGAAAAAAAGAGAACTATTGATATTTCTAGATGATACGTTTATAGTCCTAGAAAATTCAAGAAAATTAACTAGAAAATGACTTGCTCAAAATTGTGGAAATAAATCCTCAAAAAATCAATAAGCTTTCCTTATAATAATACCAGATAGCTTAAAAATAAAAAGTCAGGGGAAAAAATGCTATTTGCAATAGTAATACAAAACATTAAATACCGCTGTGTTCATTTAACTTAAAGAAAATTGTAAAACTCTGTCAAGAGAAATAGAGAAAACGTGAATAAATGGAGCGATGCTCCCTACTCCATGGTCAATGTCCAACTTCCTCTGAGAGAGACGAGGCAAGGGGACTGGGCATTACAGGGAACATGAGATGAGCCCATGGGCTTTGAAGGGATAGTTAAGGGCATAGAGCCGGTTCAGGTGGCAAAGATGAATGTATTTCCTACACTGACTTATAAATTAATCCAACATCTACAAACACTTACTGAAACACTTTCTAGAACCACATAAATACATAGTAAACTTCATCTGGAGGAATAAAGAATAACAGACTTTTTTAAAAAAAGAAATGAATGTGGATTCATCCTACTGAATTGTAAATGATAAAGCTACAGTTATTGAAATTGTGTAGAGCTGTATTAAAAACAAGTATCGCTGGGCTGACATACATTTCAGAAACAGAATTCAAACAAAGAAATGTAATAAATGACACATTCGAAGCAATATAAAAGTGGGGAAAAATATGGTTAAATGCCAACTTAAATAAAAATGATTTATTGTACCATGAGTCCTGGTGATATAAAATAAATTTCAAAGAGAGGAATGAATTATGCATTAAAACTGTCTAAATTATATTATAAATGAAAAGTAAAGATGAGAGAATGGCTTACCGTTAAAGAAATAAAAAAGAAAAGATCAATGGGTTTGCAAAAGAAATAAAAGATAATGTGGAAATATGACAATGTAACTGATAAAACTTTCACTATTCAAAATAGTACATATAAAGAATTTGGGATTTTTGTATATATTTATATATAAATATATATTTGCATATTTACAAAAAGCCCAGATTCTATTCATTAAGTAGGACAAAGAAGATGGTCCACTTAACCAAAATCTAAACAACGAAAAAAAAATAATAAAGAGAAATGTACCGTCTCTAGCCATTACAGCAAAACAAACTAAAACAATTTTAAGATATCACTGAACACGTTAAACTAAAATAAATACAAATGGGAACTCTCAACACTGGTACAATTATAGAGGAAAAAATTAAATTGATGATTATAGATTTAGTGTTGATGGTACCATGTCTTTTAAGGAGCAGCAAAAATGGCTTCCTCTGTCTATATGATATCCTAGAATGTAGCCGGGCTTCTGACGGGGGTGGCACATTTCTGCCAAGGACATAAGCACTCCAGCCTTGCCAAACAGTGGCAGTTCCACTGCAGAGTTTGGCACAGGGGGACTAAGAGGTCACAGGAAATAGCAAAATGAATAACTTTCAAATGGGTGACATGGGCAATGACCATCTTGCATTGTTCATGTGGGCTGAAGATCAGAGATCCTTCTCCAAAATGTGTGGGTAACCCTTGTAGCTGTTACAACCTTAAAACACAGAGTCCCCATGTGACCCAGGAATAACGTTTCTAGGTTTGTACCAAAGAGAAATGCAAACATAGATCCACCAAAAACTTGTACACTAATGTTCTTAGCAGTATTATTCATAATAATCAAAGGGTGGAAACAACCTTTGTTTTCTGTCCATCAACTGGTGAAAGACTAAATAAAGAGAGGCATATCCACAGAATGGACTATTACTCAGCCATAAAAAGGAGTGAGGTGATACATGCTACATGCTACTACATGGATGAACCTTGCAAACATTACACTAAGTGAAAGAAGCCCATCACAAAGGACTACATATTATATGATTCTATTTATTAAAATGTTCAAAATAAGCAAATCCGTAGAGACAGAAAGTAGGTTGGTGCTTGCCTAGGGCTAAGAGGATTGGGGGACTGCTAATGAGCACAGGGCTACTTTTTAGAGCAATGAAAGTGTTCTAAAATTGTGACGGTTGTATAACTGAATGTATTGAAAGTCATTAAATTATACACTTTTAGGCTGAAATGTATGGTCATGTGAATTACATGTCAATAAAGCTGTTAAAAAAACACATACACACCATTAATATAAACCTCTCTTCACCTGATATGTGAAGGTTTGCAGCCCAATTTAATTTTATTTAGGAAAATAAGCTAAGAGGATATTTCTTGTCTTTTGGAACAAGTTCCTGTCTGCTAAACATATTACAACTTTCATTTTTTATTTTAATTTATTTTTAATTTTAAAAAAATTTTCCATTACAGTCTACATACAATATTATATTAGTTTCAGGTGTACAACACATAGTGAACATAACATTTAACCAGAGGCCCTAGTAGAGTTCCCAGCTTCTCCCACCCTTGCTTGGTCCCTACACTCTCATCTTTTCATTTTTCTTTTTTTCTCTTTTAAAATCTCTTTAATTTTCTATTGAAATGGGACCAGCATTGGCTCCTGTTTTCCCTCCCAACAATTCTGCTAAAAGCTCACACCTCAATTCAATTTCCACACCTAGGGTTATGCTCTTAACAAAAGGAGAAAAGGTTTGAGAATTGCAGGATCTCTCTTTCATGTCAATTCAACTAAGAGCTTTTTCTTAACCCCCGGTGCTACTTTCATTTCAGATTTTCAAATTCGACTTTTAAATTCCCCACTGGTTCTCCATTCTATTCCTGGCATTTCCCACCCTCTTTGGTTCAGCCATTTCAAGGACCAGCTCATCATCTGTGCCACCCAGACCTCCTGCCCACCGCTGCCTTAAATTGGAGTCAAACGTTTATTTTCACTCTTCACGAAAACCTCTCTCAACCTGGATGTCCCCCAATCTCATCCCTCAACAGCCATTCGTAAACCCCACATTCTGTTTTTCCTTCCTAACATTGGCCAATCCCAGATCCCCAAAGAAAGGCCAGGTAGTGGCTCCTTTGTAGTCTGTATGCAGCTTGAATGCTCTCTGGCCTTGGCTCAGAGCCTCCCCAGTCTCCATAAGAGCAGCTGATGGCTCCTACCCCAAGGCTCCCAACCCCTCAGACCTGAGCTGGCAAATACACAGAAGGCTTCCACTTCCGTGCCTTTGGTATGCTTTTTCTCCACCCAAACAAAGACAAAGAGGACAAAGACTTCGCTGCTGAAAAAGAACACTGAAGTTTTACAATGTGTATATATTTCATATACATCTTTATCTGCCTTGGGTTCAAATATAGGTTCTGTTGTTTACTAACTGGGTTACTTTAGGGAGGCAATCTGCTTAGCCTCTCTGAGTCTCAGCTTCCTCATTTGTGAAAATGGGGATAATAATATCATGGGGATTAAATGAGACAGTTCAAGTAAAAGGCTTGGAACTGTGGTCATTCTATCAGATAATATAAAGCAAAATCATAGATTACTTTTTACATGAAGGACAATATAAAAATTGTATGGGAAAATGCCATTATTACCTATGACCAGCTCCTTACATGGACAGACATGGAGGACTCTCCATCCACCCTCCCTTGTTGCTATGCAGCCTTCTGCAGGCAGAGCCCGTTAGCTCCAAAAATCTGCTCCACAAATCTGCAAAGCCTGAAAAACCTCTTTCTCTCTGTTCCTCCTCTCAACCAATTCAGGCCAATCTGTGTTTTTTCCAAGACAAAACTGCAGTCCTTACAGACACAGCTTTGCAGAAATCCTTGCCCATTCTGGGGGCTGCAAAGCCAGCCATGCCTGTCAGGCTGGAGCAAAACTCACCTCTCTCAAAGCCCTGTTAGCATGGTTTCCATTGGCAGCTGCTGCCGCAGGACTGCAAATGGTAGTGCAATGATTGCGTGTCACCAGTGAGTTCAAGGTCAGGAGAATCTTGATGCCAATGAAGATAATGAATTTAATGCTGTTGGAATTATTTTCCCCTTTTATTGTGTGGAAGTAAATCTGAGAGAAAAACTCAAGCCTTGCCCTTCTATATGATAAGTCAACGCCCCCTTTTGCTAGACCTTGGCCTGCTGTCCAAATGGGGTCCATTTGTCTTACTAGTTGTTCACAAGTTTCCACAACACGCACTATTTCAGTAGAGCAGGTGCCCTGTGCCCCTGAGGCCGTTTCCTGGTTCCATACACTTATACAAAGCCAGAATATGTTCCTACAGTGACATTTGTGCATTCAGTAAACACATATTATGTACCTACTGGGTCAGGCACTGTGCTGGGCAAAAGGGATATGAAAACAACATGATCCTTCAAGGAGCTCACGGTTCTGGGCTGATGTGGGAGGGAGCAGGTAACTGACAATCCTACAGGGTAGGATGTGCTCAGACAGAAAACCTAAAGGCTCACCAATTAAGAGCACCCTACCTGGCCCTTGATGGTCCTCAAAGCAAGCGGCACCTGAATACAGCCAAGAAGTGAGGAGGAATTAGCCAGAGAGAATTGTGTGCAAATGTGTGTGCACACATGTGTGTGCATGTGTGTGCACACACAACCCACACAGGCACACTCTTCCACAAATTATTTGTGGCACCTTTCTAAAAACTCCACATTACACATCTTATATCTTGAAATTTACTGTGTTCCATCCCACTGGGCAGAAGGTCAGAGAGAACATTTCAGTGAGTCATACCCTACTGGATTTCTACATCTCGTTAAATGTACTTTCCCTCTTTCTGAAATGTCAGAGACAGACTGCCTGACTCTGCCCGCCCCCGCAGTGTGCCTAAAGTGAGGGGGGCCAGTCTACCCAGTGACCACGTTTCTTCTCGTTGGGCTCAAGTCCCACCAAGGAGGCTGTGGGGAGAGTCCTCCAGAGAAGGAGATGACACCTGTCCTCTTAGTTGAGCTGGTTCTGACATGTTACTGCCTTTGGCCTGGTTGCTGACCCCGAGCTGCTAGGGCTCAAGTCTAGGCACCCAGCCTTCCAGTTTATTGTCTTGAGATCTGGAATCTTCATTCATTCATTCACTCAATCACTTATTTACTGAGCTCCCAGTCTACGCCTACCACACTGCTCCAGGTGCCAGGGATACAGAACTGAACCAGACACACAGGTCTGCTCTCGTGGAACCAGCAGTGTAATGAAAGTCAGATAAGAGATAACTAAACAAAACAAGTAAACAAATAAGTAAATAAAGTAGACACTTTTATGTAGTGATAAGTTCTATGAGGAAGCAAAGATAAAACAGGGTAATGCATTTCAAAGTGACATTGGGAGAAGTTATTTTTAATTGAGTGTATAATAAAGGCCTTGCTAAGGCGACATCTAAGCTGAGGTGTGAACCATGAGAAGGAGTCCACCATCCAGAGATGAGGGTGAAGGGTGAGGGGTGGGGACAGGAAAAGGATAGGAAGGCACCATTAGGCCATGGTATAGAGTTTGAATTTCATTCTAAGTACGGTGGGCATTCAGTGGAGAGTTTTAAGCAAAAGGTGACATGATCTGACTTGTTTTTAAAAGATCACTGCATCAAAAGTGCTCTGTGGTCTGGCCCTATAGCACCTACCTTCTCCTCCTTTCCTTAGATAACCTCTCTGAACTTGACTTTTGGTTGATTAAACTTGAGTTTTTTTCTCTAGTTCAAGATCTGGCCCCAGCCTCTCTGCTGTCCACAGTGAGAGATGAAGATGAGCTTTCTCAATGAGCACCCCCATTCATTTATCTAAATGCTTATTCCCTAATCAGCATAGTCTGTGTGCTCATTAACAGTCCCCTGATTGCACGGCAAACTTATCTTTCAACAGAACTGCAGGTTCTCATTCCCTTTAAAGCCACCAGCTTGGCAACCGTGCCAATTTCAGCACAGGAATAGATTTCCTGAGTGGCATTCAAACTTGCCATCTCTCACTCAGGTAGTTACTCTGACCAGTTGTGTGGGGTTTCCAGGTTTTAAAAGAGCACTTGGGGAATCTAGAGCAAAGCTTCTCAAGCAGGGTTGCACACATCTGGGGAGTTTTTGAAGGTTCCAGATGTGCCCAGGCCCACCCCAGATTTAATGAATCACAATCTGGGGTGGGGGGAGGGGGGAAAGTAAGGAATCTGTATCTTTTAAAAGTTCCCCAGGCAGTTCTGATATGTAACTCTGCTTAAGATCCACTAAAATAGAGGGCGATAGGCTATATTTATAAGCTCACCACTGCAAATCCTTTTTTTGAACAAGGCTAAGTAAAACATAAGGAAGTATGCATCCATACACGAAAAGCCACAGAACTAAAAGAGACAAGACTATCTCTTCCTTATATGAATCAGGGTTACATCAAGAAGAAGAGGAGATGAAGAATTATGGGTTAGTGGATGCATGCAGCCCTGACCCTCTTTGCTCAGAAAAATCATTGCAGAAGTATAAGATATTCCTGCTTCTTCACCCTCATTGCTTTCAATGTTCACAGCTCCACAGTAGCAACCAGCAAATCCATACACTCAGGGTTTTCAACACCACATGCCCTGAGACATATTCTGCTAGACTTCCAATTCACTCAGATATTCCCCTGAAATTTTAAAATATTGCAGCCCTCCTTAATTAAATAAAAAGTCTACAGTACAAAATAATTAGAATTCCTACACCATTCCTCCACTAGAGTGTTTATGAAGATGGCAGGCATCATACCCCTGGCCTGGGAAAAGCAGAACCAAAACAAACTGAGCAGCAATGCCATTTCATTTGGCAGGTGTTTACTGAGTACCTACTCTCTGCCAGTTTCTCTGAGGTACACTTACCTTATGTTATTTCATTTAAGTGTCTAACCCACTCCTCAAAGTGGTTATCATTATCTCTTTTTGACAAATGAGCAAGTTGGGAGGCCACGGAGGTTTAGCGACTTCCCCAAGGCATAGCGTTCATGCCAGGGCAGAGGGCTGAACCCAAACGTGAGTCTAAGGTGGGTGCTCTATACTGTTGCTCTTTTGAGTGTATGGCACATGTATGGTAGCCACCACGTGTGAGATAAAGCTAATTCGGCCTCGCATCCCCACTCCCAGGTTGCTCACAGATCCATGAGCAAGGTACACAAGTATATGACTGTGGAGTTGGATTGGATGTGCTCATCGCTACATGGTGAAAGGCGTGAGCCCTAGACCATAGAGGTGGGCAAAGCACGTCCAATAGGGACAATGTAAGGCATCAAAAACAAGGTGACATCTTTGTCAGGACTTCCCAAAAGGGTTGAGAGTTGACCAATGAAGAAGGCAGGAAAGGTTATCGTAGGTAGAGACTAGCTAGTCAGCTGAGACGGGAGAATGAGGAACATGTTCGGGGAATCGGGGATAAACTGCTATGACAGAACAGAGCAAAGGTAGGAGACCAATTGGGTGGAGAGCCCTCAATGCTGTGATCAGAAGTGGGGACCCCATTCTTCAGGCAAAGGGGACTACAGAATGCTGCTGACCAAAGGAGAGAGAAGATGAAACAGGGGCCTCGAGAAGATAACTATAATCTGGCCATTTTACTGAGTTCCTTTCCCCAATGAACCTTCACACATGCTTTTCTCTCTTCCTCCTTTCAATGCCAAGATGATCCGTATGTAACCTTTAAGAGCTGCCTTGGGCATCATTTCCTGGTGTCCCCTGTTCTCCCAAGATTGGGTCAGGTACCTCGCCTACGTGCATACTCAGCACTTAATTCTCTATATTGAAATTTTTGTTTGCTTCCTACCTTTCCAACTAGATGAAAGCTCCTTGAAGGTAGGCACCATGGTTATTCATCTTTCATTCCCCCAAATCCTTGATTTTTTTGGCATGTAAGAGATGCTCAGTAAGTGCTTGATGGATTAAAGTGAACAAACACGAGAGACGCCCCAAAAGGGCTCAATGAATACAGCCATGCAAGTGTGTACTGTACATATGACTAATTCACTTGTTCTTTTGTTCTTTCAACAACCATTCTTGTGGCCCTACTTTACAGCCTGCACTGTGCTTCATTATGAGCATTATAGAGTGTCTGCCTCCAGAGGCAGCCCCTCTTGCTCATGGTCACATATTGGAATCCGAAGGCCCTAAACACTAGCTCCTTAGTGAGAGTAAAGTGTTATCACCAAGTGCAGAGAAAGCCTTGCTTCTTGGTCTGGAAATGCAGCCCTGGGAGTAATCAGAGGCATGGTGAAAAATGGGTGAAACCTCAACAACTAACCATGGCAAAGCTTTCCAAAGCACCGAACTTACTCATTAGATTTTACAGAATGAGAAACTTGGCTATATGATGAACTTAAGTGCAAAATGTGCACAGAATTTTACAATTAAAAGTAAGAGACTTGAAAGAAATTTTAGACACGGGAAGCAGCAACTCTTCTGATATGTCCCCACTGACCTCTCCAGAGTCTAGATCCCTCTCTCTCTGCTCCTGTGGTGTATGGCAGAGACCCTGGCTGGCTTCCTTAACACCCATTTCATTCCCTCCTCTAGTATTAGAACACTCGGATTTTAATTAGGCACATGGCCTTTGGAATTACAGTTCCCAGGCTCCTTCGTGTGGCCAATCATATGACTGAGATTTGTTTGACTAAATATAAATGGAAGTGTTGTCTGTCAGGCTCAGGAAGTGTCCTTAAAGGAAAGAGGCATCCTATTTTTGTCTCTTTCTTTTTCCTGCTGAAGAAAGTGCAGACATGATGCAGAGAGCTCAAGCAGCCATCTTGGATTATGAGGCAATATTCTTAAGTAGAGAGCAGAAACATGGGAAAGAGACATTATTCATATGTTAAAGAGGCTCTAAGAAGGAATCTGAGGGTTCACAGATTTACAGAATGTCGTACCCAGGAGAAACCTCAGAAACCTGGCTCTTGTTCCTGCCAGCTATGTCCCTGCCTAACAAATTTGCTGATCAGGCCAACAGACTTTGCTGTGAGTTTATACATGAAAGCAGATGGAAAAAAGGTTTTCATCTCTTAGGAGGTGGTAAAGAGAACTCCTCTTAGACCTTCTGCCATTAGGTAAAGACTGTGATGAGCTCCTTCAGCTAGAAATTGTATTATCAAAGCCTGAATGAGGCTTCTAAGAAAAAAGAAAGCCATTCTGCATAACTGAGTATCAAGAGTTGGAAACACAGATGAGGAGACCTGGAATGAAGAGGCTGAGGAGAGAGGAAAAGAAATGACTGTGGTGAAAATATGCTATATATCCTACATAACACTCCAAGTGAATCCAATTTTTATAACATCTACCAATGTCGCAAAAAGCTTGGCATGACTGTATGACTTACAGAACCAATGAAGTGGCTGAGTTTGCCACCAAGGGTGACATGGGGGAAGAATCTGAGATAGTCTACCCAGCTGTGGGTGCTAGAGACAGAGGAGACCTCTGGGATCATGAGTCTGTGGATGTTCAAAGAAGTCTTGAAAAGGAATTTTAGCTTCCCTAGGCCATGAAAAGTCGGGGGGCAGGGGTAGTATTGGCATTCCACCACATTTCACTCAGAAGGAAAGACAGCTACTGAAACACCTGTATTACCATGGACACCTGGACAAAACACTAAATCACCCCGCAGCAGTATTATGCTCCCTCATTAACCCCTCTGTCAGCCACCAACGCTGTCCCCCTTTTCCTGCAGCCAGAATCTTGAGTGGAAGTTTCACTCCACTTAAAAATTTAAAACTCCACTCAGGGACCCAGAAGTGCCAAAACAATCTTTAAAAAAAAAAAGTCAGAGGACTCACACTTCTTGATTTCAAAACTTACCACAGAGCTACAGTAATCAAGATTGTGGTACTTACACAAAGACAGACATATATATCAATGGATTAAAACTGAGAGTCCAAAAATAAACCCTTATATTTATGATCAATTGGTATTTTTACAAGGGTGCTAACCATCCAAATGAAAGAATTGTCATTTCAACAAATGGCACTGGGACAACCAGATATTCACATGTAAAAGAATGAAGTTGGACTCTTCCCTCACATCATATATGAGTTAATTCAAAATACATCATCAATCTAAATGTTAAGAGCATCAACTATAAAAACTCTTAGAAGAAAACATAGGATTAAATCTTCATAACCTTCAATTAAGCAATGGTTTCTCAGCTATGACACCAAAAGCATAAGTGAAAAAAAAAATAGATAAACTGAACTCCATGAAAATTGAAAACATTTATGTTTCGAAGAATACCATCAAGAAAGTGAAAAAACAACCCCAAAAATAGGAGAAAATATTTGCAAATGATAAATCTGGTAATAAACTTGTATTTACAATATAAAAAAAAAGAACTCTTACAACTCAACAATAAAAAGACAAATAAATCAACTTTATAATTAGTGAAGGACAACAAAAAAACTAATGATCCAATAAAAAAATGGGCAGAGGACCTGAAAAGACACTTATCCCTAGAGGACATACAAATGGCCAACAAGTATATGAAAACCACAATGAGATACCATCTCACACCTGTTAGAATAGCTATAATCAACAGGACAAATAATAACAAATGCTGGAGAGGATGCGGAGTAATAAGAACCTTCATATACTGCTGGTGGGGCTGCAAACTGGTACAGCCACAATGGAAAACAGTATGGAGGTTCCTCAAAAAACTAAGAATTGATCTACCATATGATCCAGCAATCCTTTTACTGGGTATCTACCTCCAAAGACTTGAAAAACATTATCCGCAAAGATATTTGCACACCAATGTTTATAGCAGCATTTTTCACAATAGCCAGGATATGGAAGCAACTGAAGTGTCCTACGATAGATGATTGGCTAAAGAAGCTGTGGTACATATATACAATGGATTATTACTCAGCCATAAGAAGAGATAAAATACTGCTATTTGCGACAACATGGATGGACCTCAAGATAATCATGCTAAGCAAAATAAGCCAGATTGTAAAAGTTGAAAATCACATGATATCACTTACATGTGGGATATAAACCTAAAAGCAGCAAATGAACAGGACAAACAAATGGAGACTCATTGACTATAGACTCAGTGAGGGTAGGGAGTGGGGAAGGAAGGGGAGGTATACATGGTAAAAGGGTCAAATATAAAGGTGTAGGGGGAGGGTGAAATGGGTAAAAGGGATCAAATATATGATAGCCGAAGGGAACTGGACTTTGGGTGGTAAATGCACAATAGAATATACAGAAGTCAAATTGCAATGTACACCTGAAAATTATATAATTGTATTAACCAATGTTACCCCCAATAAAGTTTAAAAAAAATCAAGTTGATGTCAATATAAAATAAGATAAAATTAGTGAAGGAAATGACAAGATACCACTATATGCTTATTAGAATGGCAAAAGTCTAAAACATTGACAACACCACATACTAGCATGGATGCTAAACAACAAAGAACTCTCGTTCATTGCTGGTGGGAATGCAAAATGGCATAGCCACTTTAGAAGATAGTTTGGAAGTTTCTTACAAAACTAAACGTACTCTTACCCAAACGATCCATCAATTGTGATCTGTTATATTTACTCGAATGAGTTGAAAAGTTATGTTTACACAAAAACCAGCACACAGATGTTTAAAACTTTATTCATAATTACCAAAACTTGGAAGCAACCAAAATGTCCTCAGTGGGTGAACAAATCAAAAAACTGTGGTATATCTAATGGAGTATTACTCAGCACTAAAAAGAAATGAGCTCTCAAGCCATGAAAACACATGGAGGAAATAAATGCATAGTACTAAGTGAAAGAAGCCAATATAAACAGTCAACAAACTATATAATTCCAACTATATGACATTCTAGAAAACACAAAACTATGGAAAAGTAAAAAGATCAGGGGTTTCCAGAAGTTAGAGGGGCAAGACAGATGAACAGATGGAACATGGAGGACTTTTAGGTCAGTGAAACAATCTTGTATGATAGATGCTATAACAGTAGATACATGTCATCATATAGTTGTCAAAACGCACAGAATGTACACCACCAAGCGTGAACCCTAATGTAAACTATGGCCTTTGAGTGATAATGATGTGTCAATGTAGGTTCATCAGTTGCAATAAATGTACAACTCTGACGCAAGACATTGGTAGTTGGAGTGCTATGAGTGTGTGTGGGCAAGGGGTACATAGGAACTCTCCTACTTTCCACTTGATTTTGCTATAAATTTAAAACTGCTCTAAAAAAGAACATGTTTTTAAAAATGTAATGGGCAAGGGATTTGAATAGACATTTTTCCAGAGATGACATAAAAATGGTCAATAATCCCATGAAAAGATGCTCTACATCATTAGCCACTAGGGAAATGCACATCAAAACCATACTGAGATACCACTTCACATCCACTAGGATGGCTAAAAATTAAAAAAAAAAAAAAAAGACAGACAGACAATACCAAGTGTTGATGAGAATGTGGAGAAACTGAAACCTCATACACTGCATTGCTGGTGGGAATGTAAAATAGTGCTTTTGGATCTTTGGAAAACAGCTTGGCAGTTCCTCCAATGAGTAAACCCAGAGTTACCACACGGTCCAGCAATTTCACTCCTATAGAAAAATTGAAAACATATATCCACACGAAAACTCGTACGTGAATCTTCACAGCAGCATTATCCTCAGCAGCCCAAAAGTGGAAACAACTCGTGTCCATCAACTGATAAATAGATAAACAAAACATGCTATGTACACATATAGAATATTATTCAGCAACAGAAAAGTAACAAAGGACTGCTATTTGCTAAAACATGGATAAACCTTTCAAATGTCATGCTAAGTAAGAAAAGCTACAAAGAAAGGGCCACATATTGTATGACTGCATTTGCATGAAATGTGCAGAACAGGCAAAACCACAGAAACAAAAAGTAGATTAGAGGTTTCCCAGGACTTGGAGGAAGATGAGATGGGGGGTGACTGCTTAATGGGTCTGGGGTTTATATGGAGGGTGATGAAAATATTTTAAAATGAGATAGTGTTGGTGGTTGGACAACTCTGTGAATATATAAAAGCCACTAAATTGTACACCTTAAATTGGGGAATTTTAAAATATGCAAGTTATATATCAATAAAACTGTTATTTAAGAAACAAACAAACAAAAAATTCCACTGAGGGCTCACTTCTGCCCAGACCCAACACAGAATGGAGCACATAACTGCTCCCTCTTTCAACACTTACTTCTTCTACCTTCCTGGGGGCATTTTAAAAACTATTTGTTGATGGTTCTACAACATTTTAAAAAGGAAATTAGCTCTGTAACTTCATTCCACCCAGGACTAGGGAGCAATAAAGCATACTCACAGAAATTATGATGGCAGAAGCCAGAATTATAATCATCATGTAATGCCATATTTTAGCCAAGAAGAGTTCATTAAAATATATATATTTAAAGTAGTGCTGAGATTACTAATCAACACTTACAAAATTTGATCTTCTCACTGCATACATGATGTTTTCTCCCAAGTTTTATTAATAACGCATACCACTCACCAGTACATAAAAGAAGAACCACGGACAGAAAGGGATACTGGGGCAGAACAGCAGAGGAAGGTAAGCACTCTGTCAATACTCACCATTCCAGATAACGTGACAGTGATGGACCTGAGGCCACAGGTGTATCCCAGGTCTGGGATGATACAGGTGCCACATTAGGTGCTAGCTGTAACATTCTTTGCCAGGGCTTGGGGTTTCCCCATAATTACAGTGAATCAGCACTAACTTTTTTGATAATTTTTTCAAAATTTGTGATACCTTTAGAAATCATGAAAGCTACCCTGGAGTGTCGGCTGCTACACAAAATCTTTGGTGCCATGGAAACTACTGACAGGAGAAAAATATGAAAATGTATACCCTTGTGAAACTTCCTAACATGCTAAAATCAGCAGTTCTCTTTGAAAAGCAGAGTGTAATACTTGCCAATCGATCTGTTTTAGGATCCAAATGGCTGTACTCAAACTGCTATAGCCCCACTGGGCGAAAAAAGCTTTGGCACTTAAAAAATGATTAAAAACTCCCTGCTATTTATAATGATGGAGAAATGTCACTGAGAATTAAATGTTTTGTCAGTGGAAAAACGTGGCTATCTGGAAAAGGCTGTAGATACATGCATAGCATTAACACCAGGATGGCTGGGAACACTCACTCAGTGCCCTACTCCGAGGGAGCGCAAAAGGTAAGTTTTTTGTGTTGTGTGTTTTCTTTTTTCTTTTCTCTTTTAACTGTAGGATTTTTCACCTCATTCACTTGGACTCTGGGACCGTCTGAGACAAGCAAGCCAGACTCCAGGTGTCACAACTTACTCCCTGAAGAATGCCACTATTTTTTTTTTCTTCCACACTCTCAAAATAAAGGCAGCATTTCTCACCCCACAGATTTTCTTTAAATCTGATCTAGAAACAAAAACCTGAATCCACTACATAGCCCAGAGAAAACAATGAAGAAAATACACAAATGGCAATAGTGTTCTCAGAATCTGATGTTCGGGATTCTGCTTTGTGTCCAGATAATCAGTGTATTCGTGGCAAAGTACTCAACCAGTACTCAAGACCCTTCTCCAACGTGGTCTTTACCAACTTCTCCTTCCCCAATGTGGAACTTCCACTCCAATCAACCAAACCTACTAACCTGCTGGTGGCCATGGCACGTTCCTGGAGTCCTCTCACTCTGCCCCCTACCACTGATTTAATGCAGCATGTACCACCTGTGTTTATTCCTCCTTCAAACTGTACGATGAACCTCCCATTGGTTCCATAGTCACTCTCTGATGGACATGCTTTTTTATGAGAAATGTTTCAGCTGTCTGATTAGCATGAGTGTGCTTACGTTCTGTTTCCTGCTTATTAACCACAAATACTCTATTATAGAACAAAGGATACCAGCATTCTTAGCTCAATAAATTCCAGACTGTGTCTCCCACTCCTCTGACTCCTGCTGCTTCTCAAAATTTTTCAGCTATGGTTCTTGGGGCCGAGTATGAAAAAAGTGATGATATTCATGTGCTAGGAGATGTGTATATTACCTCATATAGTTCTTAGACTAACCCAACAAAGGAGATACCAAATTTCAGTGAATAAAAGTATCATTAGGAAGGAAGCTGCCAATTAAACTATGACAACACACTTTGATTTTGGAGATGTTAAAATATGAAAAAAATGTACAGCTAAGAATAAAGGGAACATGGTATGACTATCTCCATTTTATAGGTAAAGAAACTGAAAAATAGGAAAGTCAAGAAAGTTGCCAAAGGTCACTCACTGGTCAGTAATCCGAATAATCAGGTTTTGAACTCAAGCATCTGGCGCCAAAGGACTTGGGCTGAATATACTGCCTCCTGGTGTCAAGCTTCTTGGCAGCTATGGTAAAAATGGACTTACACTGAGTTGCATAATTCTCATTATTTGGAAAGAATCATGCTAGCTTCTCAGGGAAGCCAAAGCTATTCCTAGTACATAACTTAGAGAGAAGTTTCTTAGAGATATTACATAAAGGGTCAATTGCAGGTGCTATTGTTGAAACCTTCAAAAACAATTAGAAAGCTAATAAAAAAATAACAGTTTAAAGAAAACAATTTTCCATCACTAGGGTCATGTGATCCAAGGATGTCACCCTTTCATAGTCTACTCTAATCCACAGATGGAACTAAATGCGTACAGAGAAGTAGAAATATGTTGTCTAAATTATGTTCCCTAAACTTCATTGTTCTTCATCCAGTTTTCACTGACAATTGACTTATTAGACAGTTTATGATATTCTCCAGGAAAGGCCCGAGGAAAGGACTTTGCTGATGGGTAATTCTACCCATATAGTGATCCGCTTATGAATTAGGAATGGGCTAGCCACCAAAAAACTCAGACACTCTTTGAGATTCAGCATATATCATCCTCTGTTCCACAGTCTCTGCAGCCTTGCCTTCAGCCTGGCAGAGGCTTAGCAATCCTGAGCCAGCAAGAAGGAAGCTGACACCTTCCTCAGCACTGTGGCCTGATGAAGCATGCAGCTCTGGAGTTAACTGCCTGGATTCTAAGACCAGCTCTAATACTCACTAGCTGGGTGATCCCACACAAACTGAAATGTCTTCATGCCACAGTTTCTACATCTGCAAAATAAATATCATAATGCTATCTACCTCCCAGAGCTGTTGTAAAAACATAATGAGACAATTTACATACAAGACCTAGTATGTCTGGCACTGGTGAGCACTGTAAAAATGTTGGCTGATTTTACTTTTTAGGTAGATTTTTTTTAACCAGATAATTATTTAGTAATAGTAACACTTGGGCCCTTTGGGAGAAAAGGTTGCACAGGTGTGAACCATTTTGTTATTCAGGCATGAGGTAAAATGAAATGCCTGGGGATGAATAGTAATCAGGAGCTACAGCAAACACCTACAAGATGCCATTTCCGTGATGCTGGATGCCTTGTGTTGAGGGAGGCAGCTTGGCATATGGAAAGAACCAACGTTTAGAATCAGGCATTTGCTCAAATCCCAGCTCAGCACTCACCTGCTATGCCGCCTCACTTAACCACTTTGTATCCTGTTTATAAAATGCAGATGATACTACCTACTGTGCAGTGTTGTTGAAACAACTGGAAATAATATGTGTAAAGTGCCTGACACAACACAGATGCTCAATACATAATAGATGGCATTATTATAGCAGCCTATCAAATTTTCTTTAAGTATAAATTTTCTTCTTTATTGAAAGAGTGGTCTATAAGAATGTTTTGTTTTCTTTTTTATTAGGCGAAAAAATAGCTATTTCTTATGAAAACATGAAGTATAATTGATTACTCTTTAGAGATAGGTAATTATATAGCTATGTAGATATATAGATGTAATCTCAACCCTCCAACTCAATTTATAATGAAAATCAACCCTTCAACTCAATTTCAATGCTTCTTTTCTAAAACACTGTTTTAAATAACTCAACAAAGTAATGTGAATGTAGAAAAATTAGAAAATTGAGATTAAGAGGAAGAAAATTAGTCTCCCATAATCCCATTGTGCAGAGATAACTACCTGTGGCATTTTGGTACCTACCTTTCCAGAATGTTTTGCTCTGCATATACATGCAAATCCATTTTTTAATACTCCCACACAGCAAAGACCAAAAGTCCTAGTTCCCTCAGGATCATCTCTGCCTGCACCAATCTTTGCAAGGAACAAAACATAAATATTTAAGAGGTATTTTTGTTTATGTAGTTATTTAGCAGAAACACATATAGGTATGGGATTTTTAATTAAACATACTTTCCCAAGGCCTACAACCTCCCTAATATGCATAAATCTCCCTGTGACCAACAATATGTAACCAGATACCAGACAGATAAATGCACACACATCACAACAGATGCCCAAACCATATATACTCGATATTCATGTGCTCAGCAAGCTGAAGACATGATTGAATGTATCAGCACTCATATATCATTCCGTGTTTTTAAGCCAGTAGATGGCTCCGATATGTCAGGAACCCCTCATGTACGCATACACAACCATGTGAGTCCAACGAATAGAATTTCTTTTTTCTCCCATATCCCCATCCTCACAATGCGACGCTAGGCGGTCAACTTGGGTTGGGCTGTGTGTAGTGATTGGTTCTGGAACACTCGAAAATCACATACGTGCATGCTCAGCACCCCCTCCCATCCACACATACCTTATAACAGTCTCTGTGCTCCCACCTCCTTTTATCAAGAGGTACTCCTGACAAGCCATTTTCTTAATTCCACTCCAGTGGAGCTGAGATCCCTCCCTGAGGCCAGCGTGTACTTGGATTAATTATTTGCTATGTTTGAGAGATACAGGTAGCATCGTCCAGGGTAGCCATGATCAGTGAGTGCTCATACATTTTAATCACTTTCTTTGAAAGGAATTGCTCTCATGAAGAGTAGGGAGTGTGGTGAGGAACATAATAGATATACTGTGGGTTGCTAGGGGAGAGAAGAAATAAAGATAAAAGGAACATGTGGGATGAAGACTATTTCTAGCTGAACAAGAAAAAAGACGAATAGATGGTTCTGATGGAAGCCATGAAGCAGAATCAGTTTTCCAAATCCTCCAGGACACTGGTTTTTCAACTTCTCGACCCTTTCATGGTGACAAATAAGAAGTACTACATTATGTTGCTAATAGGACAATGCTGCACCAAGCAAATCCTCCTGGGCTGAGAGCATCATGAGAACAGGACTTACGGGAGACAGAGCATAACCAAGTAGCCAAAGGCAATGTGACATTAGATGGCAGATCTGTAGGATAATGGTTCCAAATGCATATGATCATTTCCAAAGGAGCTGACACAAAGCACCCTTTAGAAAGGCCTGTCATGCTCACCTCCTCTCCCCAAAACATACACACCCAGATGGAGGAAGCAGACCTCTCAAGGGGTAAAGTCAAGTATAGATCCAAATGAAGACAGATGTGAATCCCACCCCTGCCCCCACCGACCAGGTGAGAAATAGCTGTGTCTGAACTCAGTGGGTGAAGCCCAGCATCCTTTTACACTACTATGGAGTCAAGCTGCTGTAAAGTTGAAATAAACTCTCCATTAGCACCCAAATGCCCATTAAAAAAGCCCATCTCATAGCAGCTGGTAACTGCAATCTAAACCAGAGAATTTAGGATTTCAAAAAGCAATGTAAGTAATAAACAGGCTGTTTAAAAGCTTGAAGCTCCTCATCCTGCCATTCCCAGCATCCCAACTGTCACCTTCAGATGCCATCATTTCCCGATTTCTAAATCTTGTGCTCTCAAATTTAACACTGTTAATTCAATACACTCTCTCAATCTACACAGAGCTCCCTATGGGGGACAAAGCACCAGCCAAGTGGGCACCTCAAGACCTCATCCCAAGTACAGCAAGACAGTGACACCTGTCACTTGACCAGCACAACTGTTAGTGAAAAATGCAGCTGGGTAGGGACCACCTGCTTTTTTTCTTTTTAGATCCACCCTCTTTTTCAGATGTCTATCCTCTGAATATTACCAGTCCTGCAAACAGAGCCAATAAGTGATTAGTCCCAAGTCTGCTCTGTGTCAGGTAACATCTGTGAGCATCCAAGGTGGGTCACTCTAACGTAGCTCCCCACAAATACCCTCATCCCTACTTGCAGCTGGTCCTACCTCACCAAACTGATCTTTCCTCTAACTGAAGATTTTGCCTAAAGTTCATGATTATTGCATATCTTCCTAATTAGGATTCATTTCTAACTAATCTAAAGCTATCTTCTATCCCCTATGACCTGAAGCCATCCAATTGCCCAAATAATGTGCTTTCCCCTTCAGTCCCACTCCTAACATTTGCAGACCCTGGGGCAAGAGTATAAATGGAGGCCCAGGAGCCATAAATGTAAATATTTAAAAGTTCTAAATCAAGCTGGAAAATTATTAAATAGAATATGTGCTGTTCTATCTTGACATTGATTCCATCGTAAGGACCTAGAAGGTCAGCTTCGAATAAAGTATTCTCACTCCAGCCCTTCACCCTGGCCCTCAGCTGGTCCCACTTTCTTTTCTCGCCCCTAGCTCCATCCCACACCACAAGCAGCTTTGTGCTAATGGAAATGCTGAAATCCTCTTTCTCAGCCACTATGAACAGTCGCTGTTTGTCATCTGTTGGGCTGGTGGGTACACACACTGGTGTCATAGTCGGCCCTTGGAAGAAGGGAATGAGGCCAACACAGGCCATGGAGGTAGATGTGGACAGGGAATTCCAGGGTCCTGGGTACACAGAACATGACACACCTTCTAGACTCTAGAAGGGAAGCCATGAGCTCTGGGTGAACCTGACCCCTTGGTCCTGCATATCCCCTGCTCTCATGGAGACATGTAGACTGGGGAGCACCAGAGAGGGATCCCTACTGCCCAGGACTAAGGATGGGACAAGTCATCTTTGTAGGCATATGCTATTCCTCCTTCAAAACCTATCTCATCACCTCCAGGAAGTCTTTCCTGATTGCCCACTATGCCCCCCACCCCACCCAAGTCCAGTAGGCTCAAGGAACGTTCACTAAATGAATTTTAATAAGCATGGATTACTTGTAATACAGACTGAGCTTGTATATATTAGTCTTTCCCAATAGGAACTTAGATCCACGTGAGCCACCTTAAACTGAAATCCCACAAACTCCCAGGTTCATTACCAAGTACACAGGAACCAGAGTTCACAGCTGAGAAGTCTGTTAAACTAGCTTCTTTTTGGCTAAGATGTCCAGATGTTTTTGTAACAGGATGTTAGAGACCACTTCTTCTGTGGTCTCAGAGTTGCTGAGGCACCACAAGGCAAAACCTTTCAACAGATGCCAAGAACCCTCGTATCTTGGGCTACCTTGGCAGGACCTGCCAAGAAACTCAGTTGCCAGTTCTGCCAGTGTGAGCCCATCACCCACCTCCAGGCTCTCTAGGAAAGAGGGAAGAATTCATTGGGAGGGCGAAGATATTTTCTATGGAAAAGAGTTATCAGTGTGCTACGTATTTCAACACACCCCAACCCCTCGCCCTGGAGAGGGGACAGACGTTCTTTCCTCACTTGGAAAAAATGAGAAGCCTGAGCAATAGGAGCCTCAGAGAACCATCTAAGTACCTCACAACGAGCCAGCAATTGTGCCCCTGCCAGTACAGAAAGTCCTGATGTCAAAATACAATGTCAGGCAAGATCGTTTCTCATCCTTGATCCTTGACCTTCCTCCCCACAAACCCCACCTCTCTGACTACAGCAGCCAAAGGAAGGATAAAGGGGAGCTAGAAGCAGAGATAAAACCCATTACACATTTCTCTTCTCCAGCGCCTGTTCCCCGTCCAAGGGCGGCCTGAGGGGGTGAGGGGAGTTTTAAATCTGGTGAGAGTTTTAAATTGGACTTTAAATTTTTGAAATTGGATTTTGATATTACATTGGATTGACATTTTTAATACATGGGAAAAGACTGTTTGTTTATTATCTGAGAGTGGCTAGAAAAGCTAAGGGATTAAAAGGGAAGGATATAAGAAAGAGCAAACTGCTTCCTACATGCACACTACCAAGTTCAGCATGTTCAATAAACCAATAGATTTTCATTAACTCATGTGTATAAAATACCTAGGCTGCTAAAGGCATGCATGCACCATTATGACATTCTCGTGACCCCCACTGCCAACACAGCACCAGCTGCCCTTAGGTGAAAAATAAATTAGATCATCGATTTGAGTTTTATAAGATTGAAAAAGTCACTTAGTTCCCTGCTCAAATTATAAGTTACCTATTAAACTGACTCCAGTTTCTCCTCTTTTCATGTTAAATCCCCACATATCATGAAGACCACCGGCTATCTAAAGAGGAGACCCCATTGTCAGTACCTGCATACCTTTACCTTCCCGTTATTCACTAGACTTCCACTTCTCCTAAGAGATGTCTTCTGTAGCATGACTGTCACTCACTGACAGGACAGCTGGTAAACATTTTTTCCCAAGGGACAGGGGAGTGTTTCATCTGAACATGTTTGTGAAGAAGAAACATTGTCACTCCCTAAAATCTGTTTGGAAGACCTGATCAAGATTTTTTCCCTACTGCTTCCAATATATGTCATACAAAATGAACTCTGGAAAAATGAAGATAAGTTTACCAATTACTTACCACAGACTCCATCAAGGGCTCTGTGACCTCTGTGATTTTTTTTCCCAGAACCTTCTGTACATTTAGGAAAAAAGTTCTCAGAAGCATCACATTTTCAAATAACTTTTCTGGCTTCCCTTAATTATGCAGACACACTGCACTCTTGAAATCATTTCAGACAGAGCATTTGTCTGCCTATGATTTTAACAGAACCAAACCTAACTGGAATTCCACCACGAAGTTCATTCAAATACTCAAACACCATAAGCCAAATGAGAAACCAATACTGAAAGGTGTCTATATGAGTACTTTAACTCCTACATGAAACCTTGCTTCCTCCTGACTTTCCACGGCAGTGATGTCCAACAGAATTTTCTGAAATGATAAAATACTTTATATCTGTGCTTTCCAATATTATAGCCATTAGCCACAGGTAGCTAATGGGCATTTGAAATGTGGCTAGGGCAACCAAGGCACTGATTTCTTCATTTTATTTAAGTTAAAACAGTCATGCTACCATATTGGACAGCACAGTTCGTTTATTATCATTGGCAATCCAGAGAATTCCCTTGGAAAATGAGTTGCTAAGGCCGAGCAAGCTTTCTGGAAAACTAAGCAACAATCACTAAACCTGTGTTTTGCCAAATGGTCTTTGGACTTTTTTAAAGCAGCAATTCTTCTCATCTTATTTCTCCTTTCTTTTCAAAAGATATTTCTTCTATGACAATGCCACTGCTTTAGACATTAGGAAGGATGTCTTTCTAAAATGATTTAAGAAAAAAATACAATAGACCCACATACCTTCTTCAACAGCATCCACTGAGCATAATTTAATCTTCCCTGCAGGTCTCAGGGTCATCGGTATGAACACAAGCTATCAGACTCAGAAGAAACACATCAATTACGATAATGCATCTTAATGCAATGAAGTCCTCGGGGTCACTGGGCTCTGTGGGGCTATTTAAACCTGCCCCAGGCACAGATTTTTATATCTTTCTGTCACATCTGTTGCCTAGCTATTAACGTCAATCCCTATTACCATCAGGGTGTCTGCTTATGTTTGTGTATTGCCTGGCTTGTTTCAAAAAAGTGATTGTCATATCAATGGTAGCCCCTTATCCCATCTTGTCTGTTGCCTCTGATTGGCTGGCACTGGGATGCCAGAACTGGAGTGAGTTAGAAATGTCTGTCAAGTAAGAATAGTTAGGGTATGAAGAGTTCTCAGTGAACTTCAGTTATAATGCCAGGACTTCTTTCTATCTAATTCATCAGCTCAGAGCCTCTTCTGTTTACTTCTTGGTTGCAGGCAGAAAGTTTGCATAATAGCTGCTTGCAGACAGATCAGGTCTCAGTTTTCTGCTGGAAGGGATCTTATTCTTGCCCTTGTTACTTAACTTTTTTATTCATTATTCCGTGTGTCCCCAGATAGAATACAAACATTTTGATAACAGAAGAGTAAAAAGCTGGGAGAATAGACAGAGGAGACAATGTGCCTCTCTTATTTGTATTCCCTATAATGTTTTGCATGGCACTATTTACCTAGAAAATATCAACTGGATGTTGAATGAACGTATACTATATTTTCCTTTCGAGTTTGTTTTCATATATCTTAAGCATAATAATAAAAATGGTCTTCAAAGTTAAATCTCACTTAAAGCAGAAACTGCAGGTGCTCAACAATGATTAGGTATTAATATTTCTTAGCTGCTTTTTATGATCTGTTAGGAATTTAAGTTGAAACTTAACCCCCTTAGCTATATTTAATTAGATGCATGATATGATCAGATGCTTGTTACCTCTACAATTCCATCTTTTTGAGCCCCAAAAACATGACCCAGAAAAATTATAGAATTCCCTAAACAAAATGGAACTGAACTCGTGGAATTTCAGAAATGAACCCGATACTGTAGGAGCATCTCCCCAGCACCCCTAACTAAGTATGGGGGGAACAATTACATCTGTGATTCTAGATACCATATTTCTATTCATTGTCCCAGGAGTGGATCGGCTCTTTTAGCCTGCCATATTACATTGCTGACCCATATCTGAACTTAAAATCAACTAGGAGCTCTCTCTGCAACAGTCTTACTTTAATAACTATTGCCCTCCATTCCCTATCCTTGCCAGTCATCCTAAGATTTAGAGGAAGCTGAAACTAAAACCCTCTCCAGAAAAACTGAGAGACCCTCCCATCTTTGCAGATGTTCTCTCCAGAAATAACATGACTCCTCCACAAAAATCTCAAATTTTCACAGCTCTGCAATTCACTGACACTCCCAGGATTTCGTTTTCTTCATCTCTCCTGTGACATTTGCAAGGATCCAGCTTCGGCCTGAAAGAGCAGTTCTGTCCTATGTGAGCCACTCAGAGAACGCATGTGGCTTCCCAAGATATAATCAGATTTATTAAGAGAATCTTAAAAGTACAAGTCCAGCTGGAAAGATTCCTTTTTAAGTGTAAGCATGAGTCTATTCTGTCTAGGTCTGTGTGACCAGAATGGGCAGTAGGAGGTACGCAGGAAAAACTCCCATTCATAAAAAGATCAGACAGAGGTGTTGACTCCACAACCTACCTACCTCACCCAGCCTTCAGGTCCTTGCAAAACAAGAAGATCCATCAGAGAAAAAGACATGCAGAATGGGGCAAAAAGGCCCTCAGAGAAATGCCCCGTGGGCTAAACTATAAGGCAAGAGGTAAAATGAGCTCACCGATTGCCAATCACCACAGGGTTTCTAACGTAGAAAAAAGATGGAACAACTTCCTTTCCATTGCGGGGCAGCTCTGATGGACAGCTCCCTTTTCCCGCTGTTTGTTCCCTCATTTCACCTACCCCTTGGATATGAGGAGAAAGGCAGGACAATGAAAAGATCATTGATGTGAGAGAAGTGGCTAAATGAAGACTATTTTTAAAGTCTGTGAGTGTGGAGGCTACTTTTTTTTCTTTGAACTAAAGGGGATCTTTTTTATTGGAATTTTTTTTTTTTTAGAAGCAGCACAACATGATGGAAAAAACATTGGTTTTTGGTTTTTGGAGGTAGGCAGACTAGGGTCCAAATTTTAGCTACGTGATCTTGGCCAAATAATTTGACTCCTTGGCCTCAGTTTCTTCATATGATATTGTGAGAGAATGTGAGGTAAATAAGTGTAAATGCCTAGAACTCATGATAGACACACAATACACGATAACTAACTGCTCTTGAACTCTACAGGAGCCCCCAGAGAAGTCTAAAACAGTGAAAAAGAAGCAGAGACGGACTGTTTGGAGAATTGTCCAAGGGGCAGGAAGGTCCTTGTGTCTGTGATTTTTTCAGATTGTCTAATTCAGTTCCCTAAGCTGGGATAAGTTTTGAAGAGAAGCTTAGTCTACTTCTGCTGAAACAGGACTGACAGGTAGAGAAAGGAGACATTTCTGTTTTCTTCCAGACAAGAGCAGAACAACAGTTTCTCAAACAACCCTTTAGCTACAAAGCAAACAAATTAACTCAGAGCGGAGACTGAGCAGAATTTAATGACATTTATGCATGATGATAAATTTGACACATTGTATGCACTACATAAGATTAATGTAGGAGGAAATGGCCATATGTTAGAGAAACTTCAGGAAAATAATCATGGTTCTTTATGTGCCTATGGATTCGCACATACGTGTGTATGTGTGTGTGTGTGTGTGTGTGTGTGTGTGTGTGTGTGTGTGCGCGCGCGCATGCATATCCATCCAGGTTGGTTTTTTATGTTGTCCTCTAGTAAATAGTTGAGTCGAGTGCATAACACTTTATGCCTTCCCTAGGGCAATTTCCATTTTCAACTTTGTTAAAATCTATTTGCTTATAGGTTCCATTCTAAGGTTATGAATTCCTTGAGGGAAAATTCATGTCTTCTTCCTTTTAGAATACTCAGCGAATTGCACATGGTAGACCCGACAACATAATTTTTGGAAAGAAACACCTGAGGGTTTTGGGGCAGGGTGGTGTGTGTGTGTCTGTGTCTGTGTGGCTGCATGTCTGTCTATTTTTAAAAACTATATTGTTTTACTACTACCAGTAGAAGTAGCCTTCATGGGGTGATGGGTGCCCACAAACTACCTGATGTTTGTGATTTTGGTGGGAAGAGGATAAAACCATGAGGTCAGATGAAATGGACAAGAGATGATGTCTCAAAAGCACCAGGCAAAAGGCACAGACATGGGCCAGAGAAAAACTAGGCTTGGTAGCTCCACGTGCCCAATTACTGATGACAGAGAGTCACAGAAAAATGGTTGTTTCTGGACTTTCTTATAAGAACTGAGTTATAGGCTGGGAATAAATGTCTCCTCCTTGGCAGCCTGACCCAGCCTTGCACGGCCCCAGGGGTCTCATGTGTTTGGCTCTGCTTTGCCCCATTAACCATCTCCAGTCAGCTTTTAGTTAACGAATGAGAATCCTCCTCTGCCATTTGAAGCCATCGCTCAACTCACCATTGCTGACATCAAAAAGTGAACTCCAAAGAGGAAAAGGAGTGAGGAATCAGGACCCATTCTACACAGAGAATGCCTCGAGCCAACGTACAGTGCAAATGTTGAAAAGCAAATTTTCCAGTAAGTTTCTTGGTTTTAAACCTGCTATAAAATAAGACTACATGTTGATCATTGGCATTTTGGGAGGGAAATGAAAAGTAGAAGGAAGAAAAAAATACTCATAGTCTCACCACCCAGAGACAATTACTGTTAATTTTTTATTCCAAGTTAAGGTCAGACTTGAGTTCTATTTTTTCAGTAGAACCAGAAATTAATTGCCTCTGTAACATCTGAAAGTTTATTCTTTGATATTGAACATTTACATTATTAAGTGTGAGTAGAGGTGCGTAATAAGGAAAAAAATCAAAGTGAGTTACTAAGAAAAAAAAGAGACCAAAGAAAATTCAGAGGACCAAGCTGCTTCTTTTGAAATGTTTTTCGAAGATATTAATACTTTCAGATTACCTGAACGTGGCTGCCACTGTGGAGGAATTTTATGAATACGATACCTGGAAATCTAGGAAAATTTTATCTTTTCTCTGAGAAGCTATTTTCTAAAGTTCATAGACAAAGAACTTGAAAGTACTTTCAAGGCACAAGAAGGTACTTTCAGGCATGCCCACACATTTTTCAGGCACTGAAGAAGACTAGGGAGATAACAGCCTAAAAAGTGTTAAGCTGGTTCTAGAGTGCAGTTTATAAACAATACTTGATTCAACCTATCCTCATCACAGACCTGCCACCTCCTTTACTATAAAATACCCTGAGCTGTGGCTCTATCTAGCAGCAGTGTGATATTAAAAACATCTCCAAGTCAACAGAGGTGCCAAAAACCACATCTCATTTCAAGTCTACAGAGAAAACTAGATGTATTGCCACTGCAGCAAGGAAGTATATTTTAAAAGATAAATGCATGTAGTACTGAGGATAAGGCTCAAGAATGTGAAGGACATGCAACTCTGGTATTCGTATTTCTGAGTATACATTTATCGCTGCAGCACAAGCAACATCTATCATTTGGTCTAGAACAGTTTTAAGTTTAGAAATATCTGCAAAATATACTTCCTCTGATGTGTTTCTTTAATAAATTGTTATATATAAGCAAGTTCTGGAAAACGCTTTTCTTATCTCGTAATTATAGTTTTGGTTTCACAAAATGCATAAAGAGAAACATCATCTAGATCTGTGGCCATGCTCTCATGCCTCCTTTTCTTTGCTCACAAGATCTCCTTTGTGAATGCTCATTCTCACCTCATTCACCCTGCAAGCTCAATTCACACAGCAAGTATTTTGTGACGCCTTCTCTACCCGCAACTCCTTTATGGACTCAGGAAGACCTGAACATTTCCTCTCTCCAGCTCCCACAGTGTCTTACCTCTATCACCTCATTTCACTCTTGCTTTAATTCAACCACATCTTTGCTGAGCCCTAATATTTGCCAAGCATTATCCTAGGCACTAGGGGCACAATGATACAAACACAAGGTGCCTGGAGTTTATATTCTAGAGATGAACACAGCAGTAAACATAAAATACAATATAATGCCAAGTAGCGATTTAGTGCTATAAAAAAAATAAAACACACTAAAACTCTGTGTGTGTGTGTGTGTACACACAAAACAGAAACAGTGGTGGTCACTTTCTTAAGAGGCTATTTGTCACATAGTCCAAATGAAATAAATAAATATTAATAAGTTGGATGGATGGATGGACAGATGGATGGATAGACAGATGCCAAAAAGGTATTTTAGAAAGTAAATCCTTAAAGAATGTGAAATTTATGAGCGCAAGTGCAGCTGTCACAATTTGTCTCAACCATCACCATGTCATTCACATATAGAGAAGTAAATATGTATACACAGGGCATACAACGAAGATGAAGTCTCCCTATTCCTAGTGGCCCAGGGCTCTTTCCCAGAGCAGTCACTGTTACTGGTTTTCTAAGATACCTTTACAAAGGGGGTTTAAAATATTGGCAGTTCCAGCCAATATTTTGGCTATAAACTCATGAGAGAATTGAGTAGAACCATCCAGCCAGGCTAACCCTGAATCCTGACCCACAGAAACTGTAAAAGATAAGTAGTATGTATCATGGTTTCAAGCCTCTAAGTGCTGAGTAATTTGTTGCAAAGGAAGGGATAACTGACAACTAAGTTCTCTCTAAACAGGAACTGTGTACCCCACCTGCCCCAACCCCTCACCTACAGCAGTGCCTGCTACAGAGAAGGGGCTCCAAAAATGTTTGCTAAATCAATAAATGGTTTTTTGAAAACTGACATGTATTGAATCCTGATTGTGCCAGGCACTGTCTTAAGAGGCACTACCATCCCCCATATTAACAATGAGAACACCGAAGCACGAAGAGATTAAACAACCTGTTGTTCAAGGTCACACAGATGGCAAACAATGGAGCCAGGATTTGAACCCAGGAATCAGTCCATTCTTAGCCATTATGAAAAATTACTTTTTGGTGATCACCTACTTAGGGAAGACCTATCTAATACATCTCTGGATCTCTCATGGGACACAATAAGTATGGAGTAAATGAATGAATGAATAAATGAATGAGCATGACCAGACATCCCTTTCACACTTGATTACGAATCCTTTCGGTAACTGACACAAATTATTTCTTACAGTCTTGATATTAACCAGCTTGTGTGTTCCTTCTGGATTAAAATCAAATTCTAAATATAAATTGAATTTCATTCTTGAAAGGCACTGTGAAATTTCACTGAACAACTGCTGTTATCCAACTTCTCTCCGATTTTCTCCCTCCTACTGCTCCCACTGTGCTGCTGGCTTTGTCTCCACCACCAGCAACCACCCCCACAAAAGAGGTTTGGGGATAAAATTAGGGATGCCCAGGATTGGTGCCCTCACCAGGCTCAGTTCTTTCTGGTTTCCCTTCAACACCACCACCCTCTTTTTTACACCCCATCCAGCTGGGAACCACCAGGACGAGGGGTCATGGGTTTGCCACCTTCTCTGCTACCGGAAGAGTCACAGCCTACTACCGATTTCCACATCCCTACGCTTCACTCTCGGCAGGATCAAGATTGACTCATTCTTTCACCATTTATTGTGGGCCGGCTATGCACCAGGCCCTGTGTGAGACACATGCCTCTAGGAGCTGACAGACCAAGGAGAAGCATGGAGAGGAACACAGACAGCTACGAAGCAGTGTGTGTAAAAGGGAGAGACCAGGTCCCCAGGAGGACACTGAGGACACAGGGAACATCCTGAACCCTGGGCCTCACCATCTGCACCCTGAACTCAAGTACCAGCTGGCTTATTTGGAACAGGCCTAATTGTTGAGAATGTCTTCTTGGTGCCGAGAGTGGAGTATTACGTTATTTGACAGGCTTAATTAGTACATATTCTTTATATGCTTATTTAATTTCAATATTAATAGCTGCTAGAAGAAAGGACAGCTCATTTTTTAACGAATTAATTAGAACTGCTAATACATGCACATGGCAAAACATTCAAACAATACAAATAGATAGACAAAGAAAAGTAAGTGTCCCCCATCACCCTCTGGACCTCAAGTTCCCTTTCCAGAAATAATCATTGTTACCAATCCCTGGTGCCTCTTTCCAGAAATATCATGCTTTATGAATGGATGCATTTTACAAGTGAGAACACACAATGCACTTAATCTACTACTTTCCTTTCATTTAATGACATAGCTTAGAGTTCATTCCACGAGAGCACATGTCTCCCCATTCTTTTTAATGGCTGCCTAGAATTGTATTATATGGATACAACATAAAGAACCAGTCCTCTAAGGATATCTGATTGGATTGTTTCCAATGATTTGAAGCAGTTCGATGTGTTCTTTCATACTGGAAAGAACAGTGAATAAACAATGTTTTCTTCTACTGTGGCAGTTAATGAATAAATTACAGTTTTCCAAGATAAATTGATCCCGTTTATTTTCCCTTCTTTTCGTTGGTTTTCTGAGGTCATCTTTAACTCAGAAAATCAATAATCCTAGGTAGCACTGATCTTGTATAATTTCACATTTTACTGGAAACCTCAGGAGTACAAAACTAAGAACTCAGAAAGCTCCTTTCCAAGGTACCAAGTTGGGACCACAGTGAAACACTTAATTCACACAGGGGGCCAGGCAACCGAGGGACAGCGCCTCTGTATAGCTGGTGCCAGTTTTATTTCCTCTTTTTGGAAATTGAGGAAATTAGTCATATCATCTACTACTTTTTTCCACCAAGAATAAAAATGTAATTTAAATATGTCACAGAGGTTAATAATCTAGATACCTTTTCAGGGTCTGTGAATAAAGCCATGTTTCCATAGATTTGGCTGCTTTATCATTTCTATGGCTTGTTTTAAGTACTAAAACTATCATTCTGAAAGGGATCCATAAACTTCACCAGACTAACAAAGGAGCACATGACACCAAAAAGGGTAAGACTTTCTGACTACTTACTAATTAAAACCAATTTGGGGGCACCAAGCAAAATCAACGACTTTGAAAACTGCGGCATCTCACCCATTCGCCTCCAAAAATCTCATAGCATATCTCATTAGCAGGAGCTGTTTCTAAATCAGGTGAAAGAGGCTCAGTAAACTAAGCTCATTTACGAGGTTCTTTGATTTGATATTTTGAGACATTTCTTATAAAAATAGCTTTCTCTCAAATATCATTTGACTCCAAAGCAGATCACTGGATGATCAAACTCTCTTATATCAATTTTGTTATCAGATGTGTTAATTATCTCATTGTTTAAGAAAAAAACATTTTCAATTTTTCTTTTGTCACCACGCTTTCAATTTTAAAAGGTGCATATTCGTTTGAACACTGGAAGGCACTAATTACTTGTTACTCCTTGACCTATGTCACTGATAAAAATGAGGCAAAATTTTTTGTTAATGAAGACATGGCTTTAAAACGTGGTTAATTGCAGAGGAGAGCTGTATTTGAGCCTTAAAAGAGTACTCTCAACTCGTCATTAAAAAGTCATTTCCATCCCACACATATTTTAACAAATCACATAAGGACAACTACTTTAGTTGGATGTAGATGCTATCTGACTCTGAGCCCAAAGTCAAGGGCTTCTCTACCACGTTATCCTTATCACTGAATTAACCAATCGCTTAATAATGAGGTGGTTTTTATTCACCTCCCACAGAATGATGGGTAGATTCGACTTACAACACAATGATGAGAGGATTAAAGTAAGCAAATACATAAAGAGATACAGGACCAAATCCCTTACATGAATCACTGTGAATTTTTAAAATCTTAGGTATCTCCACCCTCCTTAAATGGAAGCTCTGTAAGAGGTGGAATCTTATAGTCTTGCTCATTCATTTCTATATTCCATACTCTAAAATAGTGCCTAGCACATACAAAACCCTTGTTCTCCAACTAGAAAGGTAGAGAAGCCTCTTCTAATACAGATCACTTGCACAAAAGGTTTAAAAAAAAACCCTTTTCATTTGTTTTAAAATATGGTTGATGTTGCAGTGAAGTAAGGGATACAACTGGAAGCCAGAAACTAAAAGAAAGTATACTTTTACCATGAAATGCAGAGCTGGTATTTTCCCCAAGGACATCAGCTGACCTATGAGCCTGGGTGCTGTGGTCTGGGGACCTGGCCTGATCATGGTCAGAGGCCAAATCAAATACCCCTTTCTAAAATGCCACATTCCTCTAATGGAAACCTGGGAGAATAAAGCAGAAAAACAGCCCTGTCCTTCAGAAAGAGACTTATCTATCCTGGCCTGGGCTCTTAGTAAGGCAGGATAAAAAAGTCTCTCCTGAGAATCTCTAACCAAAAGCCCACACTCATATCGTTTTAGGACCAGAATTCACATTACTAGTGTGGCTTGGAAGAATAATGACCATCACCAGTGACCACGACCTCGTAGCTGAAAAGGTGATTAAAGCTGCCCTTATTTGTCATTACCTGGTGGCTGAAAAAATATACAAATCCTTTCTCTCTTGAGAAAGACACTTCAAACACAGGACTCTAATAATTCCCACAGAAAATGTTTCACGGCAAATGAGCTCCCAACAGAAAATCACTAAAATAAGAGTAAGTCTCTATGAGTGAGTGATCAGAAAACTGGAGATACTGCAATGAACAGATACAGAATAGAAAATAAATAAATTTAATTGTGTAAAGAAGTAATTGAGGGGATTAAAAAATGAAGATAATTGAGTACATAATTTTTTAAAAAGCTAAATAGTATTTCTTAAATATAAAATGTAATAATGAAAACAAACAAACAAAACAGGTATGTAACATATAGCCAGACAAATTTTACAAACCTTAAGGTAGACTTGAAAAAATTACCCAAAATATATCACAGAGAGAGAAAAACAAAATACACAAAAGAAGCTAAGTGATATGGAACACAAAGTGAGAAAGTTTAACATATTTCTAGTCATTTCCAAAAAGCAAAAAAAAAAAAAGGAGAATGAGGTCAAAGCAGTATTAAAAAAAATAAGCACTCAAAGTTCTTTAAATGAAAGATGTGAATGCTCAGATTGAAGAATAATAATAAATCCCAAGCATAATAAATAAAAATAAATCAATACCTAGACATTCAAAAATGTTAACATTTAGTGACACTGGAGAAACTGAAATCAAGAAGAAACTAATAGCAGAGAGAAAAGAAAGATCACTGACAAAGACTGAGCTGACTTCTCAGCATCAAAAATGGAAGTAAAATTACATCTTCAAAGAGTTGAGAGAAAATAGCTGTCAATCTAGAATAAGCTAAACTATCTCTCGAGACAAAGGCGTGATAAAGACATTTCCAGGCAAACAAAAATGGACAGAGGTCACTACTCACAGATCCTCATTAAAGGAATTTTAAAACAAAGTATTCAGAAAGAAGGAAAGTGATTCAGAAGGTATGAAATATCTGAAGGCATATCTAAGCAGTTAAGTGTGAATGCTGACAGTGGGACATCTCTGAGTCCAGCACCCTGGCTGAGTTTTGAGACTTGTCCAAACCATTCCAGTTAGAAAGGGGAAAGAAGCTGGGAGCTAATTACTCACAAAAGAGATAAGCTGGACATGGCTAACCGTGAATTGATTGCTCAACCAAGAAATGTTAGGTATAATTTATTCTTTAATTTTCAAGCTAACTATAATTATGTTGTAATTTAATACAACTCCACAGTATAAGAGAAATCTAAATGCAAATGAAATCAAACTCTTCAGCGTCTACTCCAAAACTTAAAATTTTCAAGGGAATGCTAATTTCGCCCAATCCTTTGTGAGAGATTAGGCTCCTTTTTGTAAATATCGTGTTCAAGTGGCACATGATGATCGGATTTCCCAGGCCCACAAGCTAAATCACAAAGACCTTCCTTCTCGGGATCAGGATCCATCTCAGAGAGCAGGAGAAGAGATGGGAAGAGTCAGAAATGTGACCAGTTCAGAGGGCAGCACGGAGATTTTTTTCAGCTCAAAATCACTAACATGTTCAGAAATGACCAGTCACCTGCATATGATGGATCTGATGGGCCTGTGCAAATGAGAACCACAGTTTCTCACAGCCCCTTTGATCACAGAGGAGCTGAAATTATCAACAGAGGAAGAATCCCTCTGCCCCATATAGGGTGCTTTCAGGATCTACAGCAATGTAAGGAGGGCCTTCCAACAGAAAATGGAGCCTCAAACACCTGGGTCCCTGAGTGATGTTTCTGGAACTGAATCCAGTCAAAAAGTTCAAATGACAGTAATTCTAAAAAGTTACATGGAATCAAATCATTGGTGTCATGGTTCTACTCTAATGAACTGTCTCTTTTGTTGGCAAGGAAGGCACAGGTCTCCCTGCATCCTTGCCTTTTCTTGGCTTGGGTGTGCTGACCAGAGTGACCACTGGTCCAGTACTTGGAGCCCCTGCTGGGAGCAGCAGCCCTCCACCTGTCACCCCCAGCACTGCTGAGATCTCTCCAGTCTTGGCTCCCACCTGCTGAAACTTCCAGATCCTTTTAAGCCAGTTCCAGACAAAGTATAAAGAGCTAGGTTCAAAGGAGTTCTGCTGTTACACTCCAGGCAGTAGATAAGGAGAAACCAAGGTAAAAACCATGAATGGGACATTAAGTCTGTGTCTAAACTGGTTGCCAACTTGGTGGTTTTGTTCAAACAGGCCAGTCAGTTTACTGAGGCTACCTGTCAACAGTTAGTAAATAACCTGCTTAAATAATTTACCCCTAAGAAATAACCAGGAATTTGACTCAATAAACCAAATCTACTACTTCTCTTGAAATAGTATAGCTCCTTCTAAAATGATCCACATGAACCAAATCTTTGTCCAAAAGAAAACTAAGAGTGGGAAGAAGATCTGTCCAGTTTGACACCAACAGCTAGTCAACGATGGAGAAGCAGAGACAGGGACAGCACAGTGGAGAGTGACCTGGACAGAGTTGGACAGGGGTAGGCAGTGGGTAGTAGGCCAGCCAGGGAGGCCTGGTTCAGAAGAAATCCAGAATGCAAATCAGGAACCAGAGAAAATGCCCCTTTGTCCAATCTGGGCACATACATGTGGGGAGAGGGACAAGTTCTCTGCATCCACACTAGAGCAACAGGATGACTCCCTTGCTGACCCCCTCATGGGGACAAGAATTCTTAAAAATCTAGTCACTGTAAGTGCAATAACTGGGTGGGAAAGAGTAGGCAGCGTGAAGGTCTTCTCGGGGTTGGCAGAGGTGGGCCTTTCCAGTAGGAGGTGGGGCAAGTTGTAATAGTTCTTATTTATCAAGGGTTCACTATGTGCCGTGCACTGGACAAACACTGTTATCCTTACAACCATTCTATAAGGTACGAAGCGTATCCCCACCTTACAGATGAGGAAAGGTTCAGTGAGGTGACGCCGTATCTCTCACTGGTAAGCAGCAGAGTCACGAGTGAAAACCCAGAACTGTCTGGGAGTCTTCACCTAGGAGTCTTCACCTCCTGGTCCAGGGCCCTTCAGTTTCCATCAGAGGTGCCTGCCAGTGATCGTGCTGCTTGAATAAACACCCTTTTCTCTCCCGGCAACTTCTCAAAACTCATTTTTTCTTTTTTAATCTTGGCTAAGAGGAGGTAAAAAAAAAAAAAAAATCTTTTCTCCAACATCCAGGAAAGGCCACCACCCTAGAGTAAATCCACTTTGTCAAGCTAATCCATTTTTAAAAGAATGTGTATATATATGAGTGCTCTAAAAAGTTTGAAGTGCTCTAGAAGAGAAGGTACTGTTATTAAAATAATCACCATACTCATCTATACAGGCCAACCCATCTGAGAATATTTTAGAACTGGAATATTATAGCCACAAATTATAATTCTAATAAAATGAGAAAGCTCGAACTGCATAGCGTGCTTAAGTCAACGATTCCGGTGTTTTAATTCTTTTCCTTTCACAAGTGATAAACCTCCATTATAGAGAGTTGGAGCTGCAGGATTCCTGGGGGCTGGGCCAGGTGAGAGGAGACCTGGGTTCAAATCCCAGCCCTGCCTCTAACTAGCGGCTGCGCTTAGGCACGATCCTGGACTCCCTAGCTTCCCCACTTTCTCACCCTCCCTCCCCCATTCTCAGTTTCCTCCTCTGAAAGGTAATTTGCTAGACCAAGTAAGAGTGAGGATTTGGGGAGTCAGATTGCCTGGATTTGTGTTCTGCTTCCATGGTTACAAGCATGTGACCTTGGACGAGTTCCTAGTCATTCTGTACCTCTTTTTTATCATCTCTACAAAAGATAAAAACGGTACCTACCGTGATCGTTACTTTTATGCCTCAACTTGACTGGGTCACGGGGGTACCAAGATATTTGCTTAAACGTTATTTTGGGTGTGACTGTGAGGGTATCTGGAGGAAATTAACATCTGAATCTGTAGACTAAACAAAGATGATGCCCTCCCCATTGTGGGTGGACCCCAACCTATCCTCTGAAGGCCGGAATAGAATCAAGGGCTGAGCAAGAAAACTCGCTCCCTCCACCTGTTTTTAAGCTGGGACACTGGCCTTCTCCTGCCTCCAGACTCAGACTTGCACTACAACTAAACCATCGGCTCTCCTGGTCCTCCAGCTTGCCGAATGCAGGTCTTGGGATTTCTCAGCTCTGTAACTGTGTGAGACAATTCTCTGTAATAAATCTTTCTAGATATAGGTATAGCCATAGCTATAGCTACAGCTATAGATATAGGTATAGCCATGTAGCTATATAGGTATCTCCTATTGCATCTGTTTCTCTGGAGAATACAAACTAATACATTACCTCTGGGTTACTTTGGAATTAAATTAGCTAACACTTTTAGGACAAAGCCTGGTACATTGTAAGACCTCAATAAATATTATAGTTAGCCACTAAACATATAACACCTCACTCCTATGAGTCTTTTAAAAAGAACCATAAAATGTGTAGCAGCAAAAAAGTTTTTAAAAAGTTACAGAATTGTAAAAATTTAGGTTACTTCATGTGCAACCATAAGTTTCTACATTTTCCTCACTGGGGTAATGTGTGAGATATACAGAGACACTGTAACTATGGTGGCTTCTATGAAAAACTAACCTCACCTCAAAAAAAAAAGAGAGAGAGAATAAAAAACCTGACACTGGGGTCTAAATGATAGCCCCATTTGCTTCCTCACCTTTGGTCTCACTGTCTCTTTCTAAAGCAAATGTCTGTCCCATCTCTATTCAGGTGGCCTTTGAATTTGCTGAGTTTAATTAAAGCAAGTCAAGACACTAATACTCAGACATTAGCACTCAAAGTTAATTAGCCAGATACAAAGCAATTCCTCTTACTGGGCATATAAGAGAAACACCCTTGGAAAAATCTAAAAAGAAAGAGCACATCATTCTGTGCTTAAGAGAGCAGGCTGAAATACAAAAATCTTGGGCTTTTCCAAGGAACCTTTTATTTTCCAAGTTTCCAGAAATAACACAGCTTTTCTTTTGACCATTTTTTAGGGAGAAAAAAATACCAAAGCATGATTTATATAGCAGGCTGACATCATTTCTTGATTTTTTTCACAATCAAAAGATGGGCAATTCACCACAGTAAGTTTCCTCTGGGAACACTGATTATACAGGCTGCTTTATACATGTTGATGGCTTTCAAATTAAATACCCAAATGGATTTTTTTAAATCTATTTACCACAAACTATTGGAACTACCTAAAGAATCTTTCCAAGAATATCCATACTATTGTTTGTGAGCTGAGATCATAAAAAAAATAGGAGGAAAAGATATTTTGATTTCCATTCAGAATCTCAGCAGCTTTACAAAGGAAAAATACTATTCTTGTGCCCAGAAAGCACTACACAAAACTTTTCCATTTATGAAACCCATTGGCACTATATGCTCAAAAGTATTTTCAAAGAAAATTCATTTAAGATGAACCCTAATTATAAGTAATCATGGGGCAAGTTCAAGTGAAAAGAGATTTTCCCTGATGCTACTTCAAAGGTTTATTCAACAAATACTAATTGGCTACCTATTACGTGAACAGCATGGTGTAGGTGTTTGGACCACAGTGGTGAACAAAGCAGAAATACCCCGTGCCCTTTCAGAGCTGCTTCTGACAGAGCCAGGGTAAGTCTGATCCTATAAAGTGACAGAAGCTGTCCATGGGCCCCTGCAGGGTAAACACATCCCAAAGGGAACAGTGGGGATCATCTGGGGAACTGAGACAGCAGCAGAGAAAAGGCAGGTCTGAACTGTTTCAACAGCTCCGGGAGAAACTGCTTCCAAGTTGCAGCACACTTTGCCTCTAAATGTGAAACTAGGCAAAAATACCCAAATGTAGAACCACTTTTCAAAATCAAAGAAGAAATAATTGGCTAGATCTTACCTAATGAGTTTTCAAAGCACACCCTCAGGATAAGCTCAGGTCTTTTGGATGTAGACTTTTCTTAC